>JAJOZX010014386.1:0-12500 GCA_023014485.1 Bathynomus jamesi
TAGGAGCTATCTTAAACGGTTTGCGGCAATTAATAACACAACTCAAGAAATGTTTTTCTTTATTTCGCAGAACATCACTAGGGGCAAATGGCGACAGTGAAGGAGAGAGCAATTTTTCTTCCATGAGAACACTGTGAAGGCTACAAATTACCTAGATATGCTTGAATGGTATGCTGCACCACCTCAGCTTGAGGATATGCAGCCCCGTGTGTTCTTTCAGCAAGATGGGGCACCGCCACACTGGGGATTAGAAGTGCGGAGGTTCCTCAATGAAAGTTCCCTCCTCGTTGGATCGGCGAGATGGCCCTATTCCATGGCCTCTTCGTTCCCCGGATATCACGCCTTTGGATTTCTTTTTATGGGGCTACACAAAGGACAGAGTGTATGCAAAGAGGTTAATAACATCACAGAATTAAGACACCGGATTGAAGAGACATTAGCTTCCATCACGCAAGACATGCTTCTTAATGTTTGGAACGAAATCATCTATCGCCTTGATGTTCTGCGTGCTACCAATGGGGCTCACGTGGAGGTTTACTGAATTAAAACAAAAATTTCTTGAGTTGTGTTATTAATTGCCGCAAACCGTTTTAAGATAGCTCCTATAATAACGAATTTATTAAGGCTTATAATGGGGTGAATAATTTATGGACACCCTGTATGTATATATATATATATATATATACATATAATTTCATATATATATATATATATATATATTATATATATACATATAATAATTTCACATATATATATATATATATTACATATAATTTCTTATATATATATATATACATATAATAATTTCATATATAATATATATACATATAATAATTTCATATATATATATATATATATCAAAGCTATTGACTTCTCCTTAGGGAACCGTAGCTTACAGATGAAAAGAAGGATCAACACAACGGCAAACATTTCATTTATTTGTACATCAGACGTTTCGACAAATCTTTTGTCATCATCAGTGAGTTAAGTCTTAAAACCTTAAAACAAAATTGAAAAGTGAAAGTTACATCAATACAATATTAAGACCATTAAATTAAAACCTTAAAGCAAAATGAAAATTGCATCAATACAAAATTAAAAACATTTAAATTTCATCACTATAAAACTAAAATTAAATTAAATTTCATCACTATAAAAACTAAAATTAAATTACCTCAATAGGTAAATACACAATGTTTACATCCACCTCCATACTTGGCAAAGTCTAAGTGAACACTAGGTGGTCAGAGGATTAGGAAGGGTATATCTGTGAAACACGGTTGGTTGTCAAAAGAGTCGTAATTTGTAGGATGAGCTATTATTATTAAGGGAGGGTTTGTTTCTATAGATGTACAAAGATTCTAAAATTCGGAGTTCTGTAAGGTTATTGGATCTAGTTAAAATTTCAAACTGAGTTTTGTGAAGGGGATGGTCGTTTTCATCACTGTGGTTTCTAATTGCGGATTGTGGAGGGCTACTGAGGGACGGTTGGTACGGACTGACAAGCCCAAATGTTGAGAAAGGCGCACCTCCAGTTGGAGTTGAGTGCTGCCAATATACGCAGCCTTACAGCTGTCGCACGTGTATTTGTAAACAACATTGGGCATACAGTTTTGGGGAATTCATCTTTGAACTTTAAAAAATTTGATAATTTAAGTGGGTTGACGAAGGCGAATCTAAAATTTATTTGGGGATAACTAGACTTGAGTAGTTTGGACAATTCACCTCGAATACGCAATGATAAATAACCATAAAAAGGTAATTTAATATATCTGGTTTCTTTTTGTACTGTAGTTACGGGGAGTTTAGTATCAAAAGTGTTATTTAAAATTTCTTTAATTGGTTATCGAATAGATGGGAAGGGTAGTAATTGTTAATAAAGTACTGTTTTAAAAATTTAAATTCTTCGTTTAACGAAAAGTAATCCGAACAAATACGGTAACTTCTTGTTAATAATGTTACTATAGCACTAATCTTATATTTATAAAACATACAACTTAAATAATTTGTTCCCAAGCCAGTAAAAGTTTGTTTCCGAAATAGTGAAGTATGGAACTTATTATGGGCCCGTTTAACTAAAACATCCAGGAAAGGTAAACTATTATTTGTTTCGTTTTCACACGTGTACTTAATATTACTATGTTGTTTATTAAGATAATCAAGAAAAAGTTTTACGTGTGAAGGATGGTTAAATATTAAGAAAGTGTCATCCACGTATCTTCTGTAATATATGGGTTTAAAACTACTAGGACAATTTTTCAACCAAATTTCTTCGTAATGGCAAAGAAATGCATTTGCTAGTGTTGGGCTTAACGGGGAACCCATAGCTACCCATCAATTTGGCTGTAAAGGTTGCTATTAAATAAGAAAAGATTATCAAAACACACTATTTCGAGAAGGTTTTTAAATTGAGTCTGAGTGAGGCCATTAATAAGAGTATTATCAGTAGTGAATAACTTATTTAGTATGATATTTAATGTTTCTTTTAACGGGACATTAGTAAACAATGATGAGACATCAAAACTGGCCATAGTAAGAGATCGGCATGATTGATCTCTTTTATCTCTTTAGCAAAATCAAACGAGTTGTTAATAGAAAATCATTAAAGGTGAGTTTTGAAAGCAAGGGAACGAAGAATTTGGCTAAGTTATAATTGAATGTACCACATGCCGAAAGAATAGGTCTTAGTGGGAAATTTGGCTTGTGGACTTTAGGTAAACCATATAGAATTCCTGGATTAGAACCAGAAGCAAATAAAAAATTGTATGTATTGTCAGCAATAATATTACTATTTTTTAATTTACGCAAACACCTATTAAGTTTATCTTCGAGTTTTAGTAATTTAGACAGAACATTCTCTTTTACCCTTTTAAATTTAGACGTATCCGACAAAATTGTCTCCATTCTATTTATGTAAACTGTTGAATCAATCAGCACTACTCCTTTACCCTTATCCGGTTTTGTAATGATGACAGAGTTATCCTTTTTCAAATTATTAAGAATTTTAAAATCTTGCTTATTAAAGAGGGGAGAAAACACCTTATGGGGTTTAAAATTGTAAAAATTTTAAAGGAGATGCTCTCCACTTGTTTTACCAAGTTATGAAACGAGAAATTTGGTCATCTCACAATTCTTAATATTCATGAGAAGATTTTCAAAGCCAGAGAAAAATTTATAAAAATTTAGTTTATAATGAGGTAGATCAAAATTTAAGCCTAACGACAATATTTCTTTCTCTCTAATACTTAAAACTTTATTAGAGAAATTACAAATAAAATTATCTGGATTATTAAAAAACGACTGAGTGATTCCCAATTTTTCCAATTTGGCAGCATGTATCCTTTTATGTCTGTTGACAGTTTTATCACAGCAAGTTTGAAATTTAGTAACTAAACAATGATAATCAATATAAGACACCCTAGATTTTAGACCAAACAGAGAATTTTTATATTTCAGCTTGAGAAAACTCACTGTTTTAGTTTTCGATTGAAGCTCCAAATTTAATAATTTATGTAGCCATGATTTATATAGTTTGGAGTTATGGAGGCGTTTATTATAAAGTTTAAATCTAAGGAAATTAGGCACAATATTATAACTTTTGCACTTAGACAAGAAACTCTCATCACAGATAGCCTTGTTCAGTTTCAAATAGACTCTTTCACATTGTCTGTAATGTAGCTCATCCTACAAATTACGACTCTTTTGACAACCAACCGTGTTTCACAGATATACCCTTCCTAATCCTCTGACCACCTAGTGTTCACTTAGACTTTGCCAAGTATGGAGGTGGATGTAAACATTGTGTATTTACCTATTGAGGTAATTTAATTTTAGTTTTTATAGTGATGAAATTTAATTTAATTTTAGTTTTTATAGTGATGAAATTTAAATGTTTTTAATTTTGTATTGATGCAATTTTCATTTTGCTTTAAGGTTTTAATTTTAATGGTCTTAATATTGTATTGATGTAACTTTCACTTTTCAATTTTGTTTTAAGGTTTTAAGACTTAACTCACTGATGATGACAAAAGATTTGTCGAAACGTCTGATGTACAAATAAATGAAAATGTTTGCCGTTGTGTTGATCCTTCTTTTCATATATATATATATATATATACATATAATTTCATATATATATATATATACATATAATAATTTCATATATATATTATATATATATAGACATACATATAATAATTTCATATATATTATATATATATATATGAAATTATTATATGTATATATATATATGAAATTATTATATGTATATATATATATATGAAATTATTGTGTGTATATATATATATATGAAATTATATATGTATATATATCAGGGTGGGCGGAAAGTAGCTCCCTATTATGGATTGGTAAAAAAATACGTATATTATCCATTTATTTCAGAAGAAATAATATGAAAAGGTAGGCATACATGGTAGGTTTTCTCTAAAATTCAATGTGGGCTCCAACTCTTTCCACCAGCTTCTGGAGCCGCCCAGGAATGGCGTCCACTGACTTTAGCAGGAACTCCGGCGGGATGGAGGACATGACTTCCCGAATTCGGTCCTCCAGTTCTTCCAATGTCCTCGGTTTGGTGCGGTAGACTTCTTCCTTTACCCACCCCCAAAGAAAGAAGTCGCACGGTGTCAAGTCGGGGCTCCTGGCTGGCCATTGATGTGGACCACGACGACCTATCCAACGCCCAGGGAAGTGGGCATCCAGCCACTCACGGACAACAAGAGCGAAGTGCGGAGGGGCGCCATCTTGCATAAATATCAGATCGTCGATGTTCTCCCATGTGCTGACAACCGGCCAGACCTCGTTTCGCAACATAGCAAGGTACCGCTCAGCATTCATGGTGTTGCGCAGAAGGAACGGGCCCACAACCTGATCTGAGGTCATACCACACCACACCGTTACACTGAACCGATTCTGCCATTTTTCAGCGGTAACCATGGGATCCTCTCCTGCCCAGTAGTGGCAATTGTGGCGGTTGACAAAGCCTCCGACGTGGAACACCGCCTCGTCGCTCCAGAGGATGTTGCGGAAGAGATGGGGCCAGTCTTCATGCCAAGCCAGCATGATTTCCCCGAACTCCATGCGAATGTCGCAGTCCTCGTCCGAGAGAGATTGGCAGTAATGCGGCTTCCACGCACGCCAGTTCAGCTCCTTCTTCAGCACAGTTCGCACTGAGTAGCGGGAGAGTCCACTTTCCCGAGCTGCCTCGCGAGTTGACTTTCGTGGACTCCGTGCGAACATTTCCTGAACTGCCTGCACCGTCTCCTGGGCCCTGGATGTCGAAGGGCGACCACATCTTCGAACATCTGCCACAGACCCCGTGGTCATGAGCTTCGAGTGGCAGTTCTTGATTGTTTTCGGGTCCACTTGGGCACGTGGTCCGTGAATGGCCCGCCACCATCTTTGAACTCGAACGACAGATTGCCAAACTTCGTACCGTGCCGCCAACTGGGCACGCTCCTGCAGTGTTAAACGCTCAGCCATGTTACCCTTCAATCTGAATGAAAAAAAAAATGAACGTTACAATTGTACCACTTTAGAGAACACACCATAACAATATAACAATACAATCACAATTTATACATAATTTATATGTAATTTAAATTAGGGAGCTACTTTCCGCCCACCCTGTACAGTATATATATATCCCTTTGCTTTGTCCGGAGCTATAGGGCCCGTCCCTCTGTGGCGAATGTGGGAATACACCTTTCTTCGGTGTAAGGGCTTTCTCTGCCCTCGTGGACCATTGGGCCCGTTTGGGGACCCGGCTGTTCTCCTGCTTCTTTTTCTTTCTCCTTTAACCCATTCTTTCTGGCTTCTCCCTGTTTTTTTTTTTTTTTTTTTTTTTTTTTTTGTGGCGTTGTTCTTTTGACCTTGATTTTCACCCTTTCCTTGGCCCTTGGGTGTGGGAGGTGGTTGCCCTGCACCCTTGTCGCTTTCCAACCAAACCCAAACCCTGTCCCTGCCACTTTTCACCGCGCGTTGGATGAGAGTGGCCGCCTTTCAGGCACAGGGACTGGGTGCGGGTGTATCTCCCCCTGCGTGACATCCATCGGCGGTGGGACCAAGTGTGCCCACACTTCGCCTTTCCCTTGTTGGAGTCGGTGGTCGCTGGATGCGCGCGGGGGATGAAGTTCTTTTTGTTTAGCTATGGACACTTCTCCCCCCCGGCTTACGACTACTGCTTCTCATTCCCGGACTACTCTTTCTCTCAACACTCGGGTGGTGGGCAACCAGGCCCTCGAGTCCTTTACCACTGGAGACCGCAACCTAATGGGTTGACCCCCCTGTGGAAGCGGAACGCTTGCACTCTCCTTTTCCGTTGCCGACCCCAGTCCGTCCTCGATTACGCCCTTGGACCTACACTCTCTAGAGCAGGGGCCTCGCCCCAGCCCACTTCAGCCACCTTCGGGCAAGTCAAGTTCCACGAGGACTTGCCCCCACAACCTGGCTTCTTGCTCTCCCCATATGCCCCCCTCACCCGCCGCCAGCCCACCTCCCCGCGGAGAGAGCCTCGCGGCGGACGGGGGAGCCGGCATTCACGGCCGTCCTACCGACCGTTGAATATTCCAGTACATTTCGACTCTACAGCCTCCCTCTCCCTTCCAAGTATCCACAAATTCCTGGTGATTCGGCCTACATCTGGGTCCCTCCCGAACAACTCTGAACGGACGTTCCAGGCGATCCGAACCCACAGCAACTCCAGCCGCTATGACGTACGCCCACAGAGGGATGGCTCCCTCCTCGTAAAATCACGCTCAGCGCGCAGAGACGAAAGCCCTACTCTCCATCACTGAGGTCCTTGGATGCTCGGTGTCCGTTTCCCCACACCCTCGCCTGAACCAGAGTCAGGGCACTATTTACGCCACCCCCTACTGTCGGTCGCAGAGAACGAGCTCCTGGAGGATCTCGCACCCCAAGGAGTTATTAAGATCTATCGTTTCACATCCCGACAGGGAGGCACCCCCTCCCCACCCCACGTCTGCTCCTTACTTTTAACTCACTAATCCCCCCTGACCGTATTGTATGGGGTATGGGAGACCGCTCCTCATGCGAGTTTTCTATCCGCCCATACGTCCAGACCCGACCCGTTGCTTCAAATGCAATAAATTCGGACACGTCAGCTCCGCTTGTCGACAGCCGCATCCATTATGTGTCCACTGTGGACGACTCGCCCACCCGGACAGGTGCCCCAACACACCCAAATGCTCGAACTGTGAAGGCGCACATCCCTCTTCATCCCGAGAATGCCTTTTCTTCAGGTTCGAGAAGGAGGTCCGATGCCTACAGGTGACGGACTTCCTTAGCCCCCGTGAGGCACGCGACAGGGTGCGGAGTCGGGAGGTGAGGCCGGGGGTGTCCTATGCCGCTGCTCTCGGCTCTATCATCTCGGCACGCCGCCCTGGCCTGCCGTCGAAACCAGGGTTGTGGAGTCGGAGTCGTGGAGTCGCACGTTTCAGGGCGGAGTCGGAGTCGGAGTCGAATTTTTACAATGTGTGGAGTCTGAGTCGGAAAATTTTGGACCGACTCCACAACCCTGGTCGAAACCCCCCCCCAGCCACTGCTTCCTGTTCCCCACATAGCAAATCCTCGCAGGACCCGACGGTCCCCTGTCCCCCCACCGTTCCTCTTCTTCCCGCACCTCACCTGCCACGAATCCCCCAGGAGTCTGGGACCAGGGTTTCCAGGTCCCAGCCACCTCAAACCCTGCCTTCCCAGTACTCCCTGTACACGCCCGAACCTGCCGCCCGGAGCAAGCCGTCGAGGCGGAGACGCCGGAGCGTGTCACCAGACCCTCCGGCCTCCCAACGTCTCTCTCCCTCTTCCCCTAAGACCAAGAAGACGGCTCGGACCCTTACACCGCCCACCACGCCCACTATGTCCATCTCTCCCCATCGTAGAAGTCCCACCGTTCTACCCCCACAGACTCTGACAATAGTGGCCGAAATCCACGACCCGCCCTGTACGACGAGACCCAGCCCAGTGGATCCAGTGGATGCGGCTCTGGCGCAGCTGCACGGTGTGACCGAGGGAAGCTCGGCTGCGCCCACGCCCATGAGTCTCCTGGATCTGCCCTTGCCTCCTGGTGCCATTTTCTCCACCCCTCCACGAGACCACTCTGGTTCACCTCCTTCCACCCCCATCGTACCTACCCCCCCAACATCCCCGACCCCCCCTTATCAGCTACCCTGAGTACGCCCTCCCTCCCACCCGCCCGGTCTTTTTGGTACCCCCTGTCACCACCTAGGGTCCGCCGTGAGACCCCGGACAGGCGGGGTAGCGCCCCTTTTGGGTTAACGTGCCCCCCCCTGGCCCGACCATAGAAGCCCGACAAGGCACTTCCGACCCGCTCAGCCCACGATGTTCCTCTGCCTGCCGTGATCCACGCCTCCGGTCTCGCTCGGCCGACTCGACCCCGCAACCTCCGCAGGGTTCGACAGGCCGACCGATTCCTTCCCTGGTGAACGGTAGATAGCCAGCCATGCTCCCGACCCAGCCTTCAGTTTCGCGAACTCCAGATCCCCTTCACACTCCAACCTCCTAGCGCCTACCTTTACCCATCCCCCTTCATCAACTAATGGATCCCCCGAAAACCACGATAGTCCACTGGAACTGTCGAGGAATCTTTGCAAACATGAAGGCCTTAACTCCTTGATTGCCACTTCCCGTCCGGTGTGTGTCTGTCTCCAGGAGCTAATCCTGGGGACCAGGTCCATGCCCTGCCCCACTGGTTATTTCTGCGTCGCCACCCCGCCTCCTACCTGCACTCGAAGGGGAGCTGCCATCCTCGTCCACCACGCAGTCCCCTTCTACAATCTCTCCATCCGGTCCCCGCTACAGGTGACTGCCGTCCGGCTCTCCCTGGATAGACAGTACACCATTTGTTCAATCTACCTTCCCCCCCACGCTCAAGTCTCCCGCGACGACCTGGTGGAAGTCGTGGAACAACTCCCCAGGCCCTTCCTACTACTGGGCGATTTCAATAGTCGTCACCCCTTGTGGGGCGACACACACCACCTATATGGCCCCAACCCTGATATCCGTCATGACCGAGCTCTCCTTCGAGTGCCTCAACGATGGCTCTCCTACATTCTACCATGCCACCACCTGCACTCCATCCTGTATAGACCTGTCCCTCGTATCAACTGATGCCCTCCTAGACTTCACGTGGCAAGTCCTCCGAGAGGACTATGGCAGTGACCATCTCCCCATTCTACTCACCCTCAATCGACCCGACCAGACCGTACGGGTACCGGTAAGGTGGGTTACCACCAACGCGAATTGGGCCCGCTTCCGCGACAACACATATACCACCCTTACAACTGCCCACTTCCCATCCATCGACGGTGCGTCGCATACTTCGAGTCCGTCGTTCTAACGGCCGCAAGCACAAGCGTACCACAATCCTCCGCCTACCCCCGCGCCCGACGGGTTCCTTGGTGGACCCCGGAGTGCGCGGAGGCCGTGCGCGCCAAGAAGAAGGCAACTCGGCGCTTTTACCGGACGCGACTCCCCATCCATCGCACGGAATGCAGCGGGTCAGGGCCATCGCCCGCCGCACAATGAAGACAGCGCGCCGAGCCTCTTGGCGTGCCTTTGTGTCCGGCATTACCGCAACACACCTTCGGCTACCATCTGGAAGAAGGTGCGGGGCGTCGAGAGGCGACATGTCCCCTCCCGACCCCCGGTCCTCCGGACAAACGACGGACTCCTATGTGAGCCCAAGTCGGTGGCAGACCACCTTGCTTCTACCTTCGCCGCCGTTTCTTCCTCTGCAGCCAATCCCGTACCCGCCCCTGACGATAGCCCCTCCCCACCGTCCATAGACAGCACCTACAACCGATTGTTTACCATGCGTGAACTACAGACGGCACTGGCCTCTCGACGATCCCCTTGCCCCGGCCCGGACGGTATTCCGTACGGCATGATCCAACACCTCCACTCTACCTTACAAATTTTCCTGCTAGACTTATACAATCGCATATGGATAGAGGGTGCCTTCCCCTTTAGGTGGAAGGAGGCCCACGTCATCCCTATCCCCAAGCCCGGCAAAGATTCCCTGGACCCCACAAACTACAGACCAATCGCCCTGACATGTTGTGCCTGCAAGATCCTCGAAAAAATGGTCGCTACGCGATTATCGTTCGTCCTTGAACGTACCAATTCCTTCCCGTCTACCCAGTCCGGCTTCAGACAATTCCGCTCCACCACTGATCCCCTCCTGCTTCTCAGCCGAGACATACAGGATGCCTTCGACAATAGACAGTTCGTACTGTCAGTTTTCTTCGACATCCAGAAGGCCTATGACACCACCCGTCGAGCAATGATCCTCGGTCAGCTCCGACATCTGGGCCTTGTCGGAGCCATGCCTACCTTCATCAGGGGCTTCCTTACTTCTCGGACCTTTAAAGTCCGGGTGGGCTCAGTCCTCTCTGACACCTTTGTGCAGGAGGACGGGGTCCCACAGGGAAGCATCCTCAGTGTTCTCTGCTTCTCTGTCGTGATGAACACGGTCTCACAATGCCTTCCACCCACAATCCGCTCTTCCATCTACGCGGATGACCTTGCAATCTACTTCGCAGGGCGAGAACCGTCTGTCGTTCAACGGCAAATGCAGCTCGCCATCTACCGGGTGGAGAGGTGGGCGACGTCGGTGGGTTTCCGCCTCTCCATCCCTAAGTCCAAGTGTATGGTCTTCAGTAGAAGAAGACCCACAACCCTTCCTCTACCCTCTGTTACATTATACGGCAGTCCTCTTGAGGTGGTACCCTCCACGCGTTTTCTGGGCATGACCCTAGACCGACGGCTCAATTGGGTTCCCCAAGCACCTAAAGCAATCCCTTCGACGCCCCCTCGCTCTCCTGGATCACCTCTCTCACACCACATGGGGTGCAGATCGACGCTCTCTTCTTCGCCTTTATACTTCCATAGTACAGTCGAAGCTGGACTATGGTAGCGCAGTTTATGGTTCAGCCTCCAACGCCCGCCTCCGTATCCTGGACCCGGTACTTAATAGAGGCCTCCGCCTCGCCACCGGTGCTTTCCGCTCCTCCCCAGCCTCCAGCCTCTGTGGAATGTGATCATCTCCCTCTCGCCCTCCGACGGGGTCTACTCCTCATGCGGACATACCTCCGTGCACAGAGGCTACCTTCTTCGCTTCTGGGCACGGCGGTTTTAGAACTACCACCTCAGGGACGGAGCTGGCACTTCACTGAAGCGGTCCGCTCTTTCCTTGATCTTTTCAACATGCCCGCCCCCTCAGTTATCCCCATTTCATTCAGCATCTACCCCCCCTGGATCCTAACCCCTATCAAGTTCTGCAAAGATCTGTGTTCCCTACCGAAGACTACCACGAGCGCCATGATATACAGGTCACTTTTCCGCGAACACGCAACCCAACACCCGGACGCAATCGCCATTTACACGGATGGTTCCCGCTCGGAAGCTGGTGTGGCCTCCTCAGCGGTGATTCTGTCCCAGCCGCTCTCCCGGAGCGTCGGCCTGCCCCGCGAGGCCTCCGTTTTTTCGGCGGAACTTTTCGCCATAACGGAGGCCCTCGATATTGTGCGCACCCACTCTGCCAGCTCTTTTGTCATTTATTCGGATTCCCAAAGTGCACTTCTCTCCCTAGAAAGATTTAACTCCCCTCACCCGCTCGTCTGTACCATCCAGCAGACCTTCCACTTTTAACGATCTTCCAACATAAGACAATCGCATTCTGTTGGGTCCCGGCTCATGTCGGCATCCAGGGTAACGAGGCGGCGGACCGCACAGCAAGACGGCCTGCTTGCTGCCGGCCTCCTCCCGACCCCTCCCCTTCTCCGACTTCTTCCCGGCTTTCCGCTCCCACTTCCGCTCCATATGGCAGCGGGAATGGGACCAGGCCACACAAAATAAACTCCACACGATCAAACCGCACATAGGACACTGGGCTTCTTCATTCCACCGGTCCCGCCATAAAGAAGTAATCCTAGCCCGTCTCCGCATAGGTCACACCCGCATCACCCACGGACACCTTATGGCGAAATCGCCAGCCCCGCTTTGCTCTACCTGCCATACCCCTATCACTGTCTTACACCTTCTGGTGGAATGCTCAAAGTTGGCCGCTCTCCGTCGCAGGTGTTTCCCTCTCTCGGCCGAAAACCCCATACCCAACTGCCTACGATCTATACTCGCCGACGGCCCCCACTTTTCAGCGAAGCCGTTTCCTCTTCCTTACTCACTCCCATCTGCTCCATCGTATCTGAAACCGTACCCCTCCTACCCATTATCCATCGACTGACCCTTACTCATTCCCCTAGTCTACCGCCCCTAGCACAGTGACATCACCCACTCACGCCTCGCCGAGATATGTACCGTCTCTTTAGGTACGAATCGGCGGTAAATCTGGAAAAAAAAAAATATATATATAAAATTATATATGTATATATATATATATATATATATATATATTATATATATAAATTATTATATATATATTATAT
>JAJOZX010014386.1:17500-73248 GCA_023014485.1 Bathynomus jamesi
TCGGGCCCCTCCCGTGCTACCCCGGCGTCTACTGGAGTGGTGTCCCCCCCTGGAAGTCCCGGGGGTTGGTGGTCCTCCTGGCGCCGCGGGTCCTTGTTCCTCTGCCTCACTTTATGACATCCCATCTGATTCCCTGCCTACAAGTGCCCCTTCTCCCCCTCCGGCCTTGGGGTCTGGATCCTTGCCTACTCGTCTCTCGGGTGGGGAGGGGGATGCCCCGAAGGAGAGGAGGTAGCGTCGCCGTGGTCGGAGTCCTTCCGACCCGATCCTGACTGCTGCTCGCCTTGCTTCCCCGTCTTCACCGGAGGGGAAGCGGCGCGCTGTTCCTGATCCGCTCGGGACTCCCCCCCCCCCCCCCCCCCCCACACTATACGGAGGGCTGGTGAGGCGTCACCTCCCGGTACCCCGACCAGTGTCCGGGTGTCGGTCGAGGTACACCGCCCCATGACACCCTCGATTACTGACTCTGTTCCCATGATAGACCCGGTCGAGAGGGGCCTGGTCCTCCTTCATGGAGTCTCTCTCCCTCCGGCTCCTGCTGAGAGTGGTCGGGTCTCTCTTCTGGATCTACCTCTCCCACCTGTGGTCGACCTTTCCTCTCCCCCCGTCAGTGCTTGTCTGGTTTGACGAGCCCTCGAACAGCTGGTTCCCCCCGGTCCCCCTCTGGTGGGGAGTTGGGGGTTTCGGCTGGGCCCGACTCGTCGTCTCTCCCCCCGCCGGGATAGCCCCCCTCTAACCTCCCTGTTCTACTCTCCACTTCTCGTTCTACTACGGGTGCAGCAGATGCGGAGTCGGTGGCCCCTACCCCCCCAGTTCTGGGTGAGTCGGGGAAACCGATTCCGTCCCTGGTTACGGACCGTTGAGTTTGCTGCTCAGCTTGGTCTGTGGCTATTTCGCTGTTTTCTCTGCCTCTTATAATGCCGCTTCCCCTTACTGTTCCATCTTGCATTGGAACTGTAGGGGGCTTTTAGCTAACTGGGAGAACCTTGCCTCCCTGCTGGAGAGCGAGCGGCCTTCCTGTGTTTGTCTCCAGGAGACTATCCTGGCTGCGCCGGGACTCCCTCGTCTCTCTGGCTATGTTGGTTTCCCTTGCACCCCGGATGAGCGCGCACGCCGGCCGGGTGCGGCGATTTACGTGCATCATTCGTTACCATCGCGTGGTGTGCCTCTTCGCACTTCCTTGCAGGCTGTGGCTGTGCGGCTCTTTTTAGATCGCCAGTACACTGCCTGCTCGGTTTATATTCCTCCTCATGACCCTCCTTCTCGCGACGCGGTTCGCGAGTTGGTGCTGCAACTACCCCGACCGTTTCTCCTCCTCGGGGACTTTAACAGTCGCGACCCGGCTTGGGGAGATGTTCGGTCGACTAATGTTGCTGGTATTTTACTCTCCTAATGGAGGAACTTTCCTTTGCGTGTCTCAATTCCGGTGAACCTACTTACTTCCACGAACCCACGGGTTCATTTACCTGTATTGATCTCTCCTTGGTGTCCCTCGATGCCTTACTCGATTTTTCGTGGAAGGTGTTGGGGGACTCTTATGGCAGTGATCATTACCCAGTCTGTCTTGAGCCGGTCGGTCCGCAGCCGGGCGTTTCGTTTCGTCTCGACCGAGGTGGTGCCTTGCGCGGGCTGACTGGCCATCTTTCAGAGCTCGTTCTGTCATTGCCGTTCGGTATTGAGCTTTGGCTCTGTGGATGAGAGCTTGGAGTTCTTCGAGCGGGTGGTGATGGGCGTCGCGGGGGACTGTATTCCTCGATCTTCCGGTAACCCGCGGACTCGTAGCGTCCCGTGGTGGACTCCAGCATGTCACCAGGCGGTGTGCGAGAGGAAAGGGCAACGCGCCGCTTCCACCGCACCCGGCGCGCGGGCCACTTGATTGAGATGCGGCGGGCGAAGGCTTTCGCCCGCCGGACTCTCAAGTTGGCCCGTCGGGCCTCTTGGCGTGCTTTTGTGTCCGGCATCTCCTCATCTACCCCTTCTGCTGCTGTGTGGCGGAAGGTACGTAGTATCGAGGGGAGGCCAGTCCCTGCTAGTCGCCCTGTCCTTCGGGATGGGGACGGCTTCCTTTCGGATCCTGCTGCTGTGGCTGATCGGCTGGCCGGTGCTTTTGCTGCGGTTTCCCGTTCGCCTTCAGCTGCGGATCGCCCTTTATCGGAGGTCACGTTCCCGCCCCTGGGAACGAGCCCTAAACCATCTCTTTCCGATGCGGGAACTTCGGGCTGCCTTGGCAACCCGTCGTTCTTCCGCCCCTGGCCCTGATGACATTCCGTATGACTCTTTGGAATCTGCACCCGATGGCCCTGCACTTCTTGCTGGATCTTTTCAACCGAGTGTGGGTTGAGGGGTCGTTCCCTTCCCGTTGGAGGGAGGCGATTGTGGTCCCGATACCTAAGCCGGGGAAGGATCCGGCGGAGGTGGCGAGCTATCGGCCTATTGCTTTGACGAGCTGCTTATGCAAGCTCCTCGAAAAGATGGTGGCCGTCCGACTTTCCTTTACACTGGAGTCGCTTGGGTTATACCCCCCGACCCAGTATGGTTTTCGTCGATTTCGGGGTACTCTGGACCCCCTTCTCCTCCTTGGCCATGATGTATGGGAGGCATTTTCCCGCCGGAATCTTGTTCTGGCCGTCTTTTTCGACGTCCAAAAGGCCTATGACACGACCCATCGGGGAGTTGTCATGGACCGTTTGAAGTCTCTTGGTTTTGTGGGCTTTTTGCCCACGTTTCTTCGCAACTTCCTCTGCCGTCGCACTTTCCGCGTCCGTAATGGGGCGGCCCTATCTGCCCTGTATGTTCAGGAGGAGGGGGTGCCCCAGGGGTGTGTTAAGCGTCTCCTGCTTCAACCTAGTTATGTCTGCGCTACCGGGAGCTCTTCCGCCCTCGGTGCGCTGTTCCATCTACGCAGATGATCTGGCTGTCTATGCCGCGGGGACGAGTCCCCACCTCGTGGAGAGGCAAGTCCAACTCGCGGTCAATCGGGTTGAACGCTGGGCGTCGTCGGTGGGCCTTACGTTGTCTTCCCCGAAGACTTCGTGTGTGGCCTTCCTTCCGTCGAGGAGACGGGGATCCGGCGCCATCCCGGCCTTTAACCTTACACTCGGGGGTCAGCCTCTGGCCCTCGTTCCATCAGTACTCTTCTTGGGTATGGTTTTCGACAGCCGTTTGAGCTGGGTTCCCCACTTTCGCCGGCTGCGCGACGCGAGACGTACCCTGGATTTGCTGGGGCATCTGTCGCATACTACATGGGGCGCGGATAGGCGGACGCTCCTCCGTTTGTACGTGTCCCTGGTACAGTCCAAATTAGACTATGGGAGTGTGGTGTATGGCTCCGCCTCCCGCACGGCCCTTCGGATACTGGATCCGGTCCTCTCTAGAGGACTGCGCATGTCATCTAGCGCCTTCCGCTCCTCTCCGGTTGATAGTCTGCAGGTTGAGTGCGACATCCCTCCCTTGGAGGATCGGAGGTCGTTCCTCATTGCTAAACACTATCTCCGGATCCTCCATCTTCCCACCTCTCCTCTGTTCCAGGTGGTTGAGAGGGCGTTCTGCCGGGATGGGGGTTGGTATTTCACCGACATGGTGACATCCCTCCTCGATGGTATGGGCACTCCCCCTCCATCCGTTATACCGGTCTCTTTCAGGGGTGTTGCACCTTGGGAGAGCACCCCTGTTGCGTGCTGTAGGGCGTTGCGCCCCGTTCGCAGGACCCAGTCGGACTCTGCCTTGCTTCGGTCTCTGTTCCTTCAGCATGCGGCGTGTCACTCTACATGTGTTGCGATCTTCACGGATGGCTCGAGGTCGTCGGGGGGCGTTGGATCCGCGGCTGTTCCCCAGTCGTCTGCCCTTGCTCCCCGATGTACCCGTCTCCCTGATGAGGCTTCCGTTTTTACGGCGGAGCTCTATGCCATTCTGAGCGCTCTGGAGGTGGTGCGGGAGCATCCGGATGGGTCGTTCGTCATCCATTCGGATTCCCGCAGTGCCCTGGATGGCCTGGAGTGTTTTGACTCTGTCCACCCGCTGGTCTGACGAATCCAGCTACTGCACCATACTCTTGTCGCTTTCGGTGGCAAGGAGGTGGTATTTTGCTGGGTCCCAGCACATGTTAACGTGGCTGGAAATGAGGCTGCCGATCGAGCTGCCCGTTCCGCGTGCCGACTGCAGGTTTCACCTGTGTCCCTCCCTTTTTCTGATTATATCCCTGGCTTCCGTAGGTTTTTGCGCTCCCGGTGGCAGAGTCGCTGGGATGGCGCTATGGATAACAAACTTTGCAAGATTAAACCCAAGTTGGGATGTTGGGCCTCTTCCTTCCATCGGTCGCGCCATAAGGAGGTGGCTCTGGCCCGCCTCCGTATTGGCCACACCCACCTGACCCATGGCTATTTGATGGCCGGGGATCGGGTGCCCCGATGTCCCAATTGTGACGTCCTACTTACAGTTGCCCACCTCCTGGTGGAGTGTCCGCTTTACTCTGCACTGCGCGCAGAGTATTTTCCCTTTTTGGAGAGCGTCGGGCTTTGTGATAGGCTTGGCGCTCTTCTGTCTGAAGGTCCCTACTTTTCGATAACCGGGTTGTTCTCCTTCCTCTTTCGCTCCCGACTTCTTTACCGGCTGTGACCCCACTATGATCTTTCTGCTTTTCCCCCCTCCTCCTCCTCCTCCCCCGTCTATTGTTCATTTCCATTAGTTGTTCCATACTCTTCGTTCTGTGTTTGCTCTGCTATCCACCTTTCTTTTGGTGGCCATGAGCGGTTATTCTTTGAAACAAAAAAAAATAAATAAATAAATATATATATATATATATATATATATATATGAAATTATTATATGTATGTTAACCCCTCCCTCTATGGCCCTCGGGTGGTTCGGAATCGACTGGGGGGTTCTGGTTAGGAGGCAGCAACGGATGTTTCTTCTTTAACATTCTAATTCCTTTACGCCAGTCAAATGGTGGGTCGCCACTGGTTAAACTCTTGGCTACAGACTCCCCAGACTGTTATGCCAATATCTTCTATGGTGCTTGGGTTCTCTCTTTCTTAACTTGGGCAAAGGGTCGCCAGTTGTTAATTCTTCTCTTTTTATAATACTCTGATACTTTCTCTGATACTAAAATTATCGACTTTTCTTTTATAACATCGAATTAACTGACTAAGTTCTTCTGAAGAGAGCATGGCTCGAATGGGAAAATAAAAAGTTTCTCTTACTGTAGTTTACTTCTAAAAATGTACAGGTAGTGCTCTGAATTTACAGGGGTAGAGGTTCGACCATGGCTCAGGCCGGAATCTAAAAAGTTAAGGAGGCAAGGGGCCTCTACCCCCTCCTCGCAGTGAGGCTGCTAACAGGGGAGGCTCGTAATGAAGTGCCATTCATTTTACAAATACATGTATAATATAAACCTAAATGTTGGGGGACGACAGTTAAAGGTTAAGTTTCCCCCTTTTAAACACATGATCAGATGTTTGAAAAATTCCAAATAAAAATAATAAAAAAAAATAAAAATAAACTAATTTGTATTTTTCGCCGAGTCTACATTTATGAAGGCGATATAATATCATAGTAGTACATAAATACAATTTGAGTACATGACTGAGTACGTATTAATTTTGGTTCATTACGATTACAATTACCAATTAATTCATATTCACTTATTGTTTAATTACACTTCCATTTGAAGTACATTCTTACATTATATATTAAATCATTACATTTAATCACAGTTTCAATGAAGTACATTACGTTGTTTACCATTCTTAGTGTTTTTATATATTTATATATGGTTATAATATATGGTTATAATATATGGTTATAATATATGGTTATAATATATGGTTATAATATATGGTTATAATATATGGTTATAATATATGGTTATAATATATGGTTTAAGTACAACACAAGTACATGAGACATGATAATGTTATAAATTCGAATCAGAGCGAAAGGAGATATTTTATCTTTGAAGCGTTCAATTTTGCAATAGTTAGCGGAATTTGATAACTTAACTAAGCCTTTTCGAGTTCAATGTGGGAGGTGGTATAATTAAAAATAAAAATGAAAAAAATAATACGAGAACGTATTTATGCATTTTTGAACGAATGCATGAAGTTTTGCGTTTCATAGTTTGACACGAGTAAAAATGAATATTTAATAAAATTTATATAGGATAATGATCAAGGGAAATTAATGACGTATAGATGAATATGGTTGAATCAATGAATAATAATATTTATACTACATAACACCACAACATTATTATTAAAGAATTTACCATGCATTGAATATGGAAGATGTCCAAATACTAAGCACATGATTCAGTGTACAAGGTATGGGAAACGTAAAGAGAATTAAGTTATTTTATGATGTCATAGTGTATAAGTCATTATTAGAAAAGATGAATTAGAGAAATACAGTAATGAATAAAGAAGTACAAATTGAAATTCTATCCAAAACTCGCTTAGGTGATTTTGGTTTCTTATGTAAAAATGAACATTCAAACATAAAAACTATACGAACATAAGTACTGCATGAAGATAATGAATCCATATAATGATGGTATAGGAATTGTTCATTGTTCATTTTTACATTATAAGCACACTGGACAAAAAATTAGTCACCCCTCAGAATGTACCTAATAACGTGTGACGGCGCCTCTGGCCTTGATAACCGCACGAATCCGGCGAGGCAGAGACTCTACGAGGCTGTGCATGTACTGAACATCGATTTGCTGCCACTCGTTCATCAGCCGGTCCCGAAGTTCCGCCAGAATCCTGCGCTTCACTTTCTGTTAAAGGCCTGAACAACACCTTCAACGCATTCAGGATTAAAGGCTTCATTGGACCTGCGATGTACTCGGCGCCTCCCATCATTGGAGAACAAACAAAAACGGGACTCATCGGACCAAATTACACGTTTCCAATCTGCTGCAGTCCAGTTTTTGTGCCTCTGAGCCCATTTATAACGTGCCAATTTGTGACTTGCTGTTAACAGTGGCTTCTTCCGTGGTACCCTGCTCCAGATGTCCATCGCATGCAGTTCTCGTCGCAATGTCCGTTCGGAAATTGGTCGCTGGAGAACCTCATTGGTTTCTTGGAGCAATTGTTCTCTGGTTTGAAAACGATTTGCAGTTACTAGATGAGAAACATGGCGGCAGCCCCTATTGTCGAGAATTGTTTTCCGGCCACAGTTATGCCGTCGATTGTCAGTTGATTGCGAACTACACCACTCTCTGTAAACTCGCTGGACAGTACGCGTTGACACACCAACAAATTGGGCTACTTCAGACATTTTGTGTCCGTGGGCTCTGCCAAACACGATGGCTCCTTTTTGCCACTGAGTAACGTCTGCCTCACGACCCATTTTGCAGACTATATCCAACACACACTTTGTTCTTCACCACCTCACGAAACATCTGATCCTGTGTGCTACATCACCGCTACTTGTCACTTACCAATGCTACATCAGCGCCCTCTGTGTGACCTTGAACTTCCTACTATCGGTGCTATTAGGGGTGACTAATTTTTTGTCCGGTGTGCTTATATATATATAATATATATATATATATATATATATATATATATATATATATATATATATATATAAATGAAATTATTGTGTATATTGTGTGGCACTCGGTAGACACACTTGGTACCTAACTGAGGAGTTGGCCCCACTGGCTTTGTTCTCGTCCCAAGTACAAGAAAGGACAAAAGAGGAGATGAGGAAGGCCCTTCTTTGCCATGAAGGCACTGAAGTTACTAAGAGAGAGGGGCTCAATCATGGGGGCTATGGAAAGCCATATCTTCCCCCTGTCCCAGAAAGTGGCACTGCCCTGGTGGACCTAATTGGGCCTGACTCAAGCCGGTTCTTCACCATTTTAGGCATGCCCTATCAGTTTCTCCACAGTCCAGCCAGTGAATGGGCGGATCATGATGACTACCTGAACATGAAACGGGTTGTGGACAAGCTTCAGGTCGTCAATGAGGCTGCAGAGCGTGGTGTAAAACTTTGCCATGACTTTCTTAATGTTGCCAGGGATGAGGAGCGCTTTCAAGAAGTCCTTCAAGTAGTTGAAAATGACAGACTTTGCGTTCCTAATCAGCGCAAACGATCATCTGTTTCCGAACAGAAATCATGGTTTCTTGCTCGAGAGAAATAATACCTTGTGAATATATGATAAAACCCCTTAATGTACCATGAGAGAATAAGAATGATTAACTTTTTTGTGTTAGTGATAATGGCTTTTAATTAAGACAGGCAAATGATTTGTGTTAATATCCCTTATGATGGTTGTGTAATCTCATATATAGGCGCGTGTGCCATATAAGCAAAATCGCTATTTTTCAAATTGCTGGTGCTCACTCGAATATGCATGAATCTTCAAAAAATTGCACGTGGGTATTTTTTGTCAATATGCAACACCAAAATTTTGAACAGCATTGTAGGACAAAGTTGGGGCAACTGTCACACCCTAACATGCATATGTAAATATTTATTTTTATATACTCGCCATATATAGTCAATCCTCCAAAATATCGTTGGGAACTTCTGGTGTGATGGCTGGAAAATCTAGGTCTGGTGTGAGGGTCCTGAACTTCACTTCAGGCTCCAGTAGGATGGCTGGTGAAGTACTACTACTGCTAGTACTTGCACTCTCAGGAAACTGGAGTGGTGACACAGTGAAGCCAACACTGCTGTTAGTACTTGGCATTGGTGACAGTTTGGTGAGCAGTGAAAGGTCAGACATTCGGCTTGAAATGGAGCTTCGGCATGAAACGGACATGAACATGCATTGGGGCTTGGCAGCAGGGGGCTTGAAGAAATCATGAATTTTCGTTTGCTTGCTCCTTTTGTTTTGACTGGCAAGGATTTCATTTTGGCACTTCCTTATGTAGTTATAGTAAGGGACAATATTAGGCAGTGCCGTAGTCTCATCAATGAATTTCAGCAGAACCTCAGCAGCGTTTCCTGGCTCAATGTAGTCTTGGGTATAACCTTGGAGACATCTTCAGCATCCTCATTGTCATCAAGAGGTTCATCGGTGGATCTGTCTTCAGACCTGACTGAAATGTTGGCTGCAATTTCACTCTCACTAAGATCTTTGTACCCTGGGTCACCATTGTCAGCATCAAGCCATTCCACCACTTTGTCCTCTGTCATGACTCCAGATTCCTGGGATCTTGGGAGCATTGCTCCAGTAAATTTGACCATGAGAAAAAGTAAATTTGGGTTTGGGTTTTGTTCATCCGCTAGACATTATGCAATTTGTTTGCGTATACGTTCTTGTACAAACCAATTTTTTTAAATTACAAATTTAGTTATTTTAAGTTTAGTTGGTAATTCCATATTTAACAATTATTTTTATTTTTTGTTAAGCTTCAATGTTTTGATAATTAAAATTTTATTAAAACGTATATTTTTTTAATATAAAATTATCAGGATTGGACTATGTTCCATTGATCTTGGCCAGGTTTGATAAATTGGCCAGATAATTACTTGTGCGGTTTTAAGTAATCCACCATGACTCTAGAATTGAAAAGTTTAGTTAAGTTTAAACTTACTTTTACTTACTTTAACTTACCTACTTTTACTTACTCTTCCTTACTTTTACTAAGTTTAAAGCACTTACTTTTACTTACTTTCATTGTACTATATTTACTTACTTTTACTCACTTTTACCATACTATTATTTACTAACTTTTACTTATTTTGTATTTTTTCAGGTAGTCAATAATCAATAATGGATCCTAATATTGATGAAGTTGGAGAGAAAAGTGAGGGTGTTAAAAGGGGTTACTTTTGTGGTCAATGCAAGAACAAATATTCAAAGAAGCAAAACTGGGAGGAACATTTTAATTCGAAAAAAAATATTTGTTACAATACAAGAGGTCCCAGAGTTTGGGCCCACAGCTTAGATATTGCAGTAAAGAAATACCAGGATGAAGTGCAGCAAAGAGATACGGCAAAGCAGTCATTTAGTTTGTTCACAAAATGTGCTAGTGCTAGACCTCAGAAAAATGAACCAACTTCATCAACTGCTAATCTAGAAAATGAAACTTTTTCACTAGATGTTTCACAGACTGAAGAAAGTGCTTCTCCTCCACCTAAGAAACCAAAGGTAAGTGAGGAATCTGCGCATCAGACTAACAAAACTGCTTTAGAGGAATTTGAAAATAATTTGGTTTATAGGGAGTTTGTGAGCCCTGAATCCATTTCTGAAATTATAAGGTCAATCCGACCAATGGTTCAAGAGATATGACCTCGGGAAATTTGAGGTCACTCGCGAGGTTACTAACATTTGGCGAGCCATAACTTGGGTAATAATTGTCATAATTATATAAAAGTATATATATTTAGAATCAGAAAACGACAAGGAATCCAAATATGCAAGTTTTAGAACTCTAGGTTGAAAAATAAAAAAGTTACACTGTAACCAAAATTTGAGGTCACGATTTGACCTCTGGGGTATCAAATGAGAATTTTTTTTTTAAATGTAAAAAATGAAGGCATAGGTATTGGCTATTAGAATCGGCAAAAAAAAGTTTGTTTATGTTAGTATTTTTCATGTAACTAACATATAAGTGAACACCATATTCATAAGTTGTGCGTCAATTCTATCTATTTTTTCACACTTAAGCTCATAATTTGACCTATAGAAATTAAAATTACATTTTTTATAGATATAAAAAACAAAGTCAGAGTTCTTGACTAATAGAAACAATCGTAAAAAGTTTGTTTATGTTGGTACTTTTCATGTAACTAACTTATAAGTGAACACCATATTTATAAATTGCTTGTCATTTCAAGGAATTTTTATATCTTAGCTATCAATTTGACATCAACCTCCAAGAATTTAATAAAAATTGTATTTCACTGCTAATCTACACTGGCAATAATAGTTATAATAGTGAAAGGGGAAGACTAAGCTCACATGTAGCCTAAACAAACCTGTTGAAACATGTTGCTACTTGTCTAAGTGCAGAATCAACACAGATAGTTGCAAAATTCCTTGTCTACAGGTTAGTACAGTTCCAGCCAGCACTGTGGGTGGCTGGTGGGTATGGTGTTTTAATGAGCCTCAGAGACTATCAAGGCCTAAAATATTAAGTGTGTATAGCTATATATTTTCTAAAAAATATATATTACCTAATTGTAAATCCTATATCTTTACAGATCAAAATACAATGGTTCGGCACTTGAAATACTGCCAGGACCCTATTCAAAAACACAAGAAACGCATAACAATCAATCTTAGAAAAGTGACTGATGTACTTGTTGAAAAATGTGCTGGAAGAGTGAAAAAAGACTCCTTGTTGTGTGTGAACTGCTGGACACTGATAATGAAAAATCCCACTATACTTAGTACCACTGAAAACAACGAGTCTGAGCAGGATTCAAATGAATCATCTACTATCAGTGGCTTGAGTAACATCTCTTCAATTCAAGATCTGGACAATGACAGTGATTGCTTGATAAAGGAAAATCCTTCAACTTCAGTTGAACCAGTTCTAGCATTTCTGGACCAAACACCAGTTAAAAAAAGTAAGTAATAAATTAATATAATAACTTATACTTTACTACAAGGTCTGTTTGATCTACTATATAGCCAATTATATAGCATTTAAGGTACTATAATTAATATTTAATTACTAATATTCAGGTGTGTGAAACCTTTTTTTCTGTTCTTTTCAGAAGGGCTGTCATTAAGCCAGAAAAAGCGCAAGGCTCGTGGTAAGCTATCATCTGCTCAGAAACACCTGAAGGAGAGGCTAGAACTCAGTTATGGTGTTCAAATTACCGAGGAGGTAAGTGATACTTCAAAACCTGAAACTAAATCTGAAAAACATCTAGACAAATTAATGAATGAATTGAAACAGTCATTCCTGGAGAGCAAATGTCACCATCACAAACTACAAATATTGACACACTCACCATACACAATTGAAAAAACAGTGTTTCTTTCAAACTACAACATACATGGTGAAAAGAAGCCGTTCACTTAAATCAGAACATGGAATCCTTCCGAAGATTCCACTAATGAGCAAAGGAAAAGTGATATCTGAAGAACACAAAGATATAGTTAGAAGATTCTATGAGTCAGAAGAGGTTAGTCGTATGTGTCCTGGCCAAAAGGATTGCGTGAAAGTTATCAGTGCTGAAGGTGCAAAAACGATTGGTCCTCTGGAATTTAAGAGAGATGTTTGAACTATATAAAAATGATGAAAAGAATCCCAAAATAGGATTTTCCACATTTGCAAAATTACGGCCATCATATTGTGTGCTTGCCGGTAGTGGTGGGACTCATTCCGTCTGTGTCTGCACATACCATCAAAATCCAAAATTGCAGCTGGCTGCATTGGGAGAAAGAGGTCTTTCATACAAGGATCTTATGGATTACAGTGTCTGCAGTACAGAAAGAGAGACTTGCATGATGCAACTTTGCAATGATTGCCCAAGAGAAGAGGGTGTCCTGGATTTTTCGAGTTACTTGACAGTGTGAAATCAGCTCCAAATGAAATATCTTACAAGCAATGGGTGACTGTTGACCGTTGTACAATGGTTGATAAGGTGGAGCCACTTCATGAATACTTATCATCCCTAAGCATGAAAATATCCTGCATGGTTCGTCATCACTTTGTTGCTCAGCAACAATCACAGTACTTCAAGCAGTTGAAAGAAACACTACCACCTCAGAGCGAGGTAGTTATAGGAGGTGATTTCTCTGAGAATTATTCTTTCATTGTCCAGGATGCTGCCCAAGGGTTTCACTGGGACAATTCACAGTGTACAGTTCACCCTTTTGTCATCTATTATAGATCATCTGCAGACCAGGAACTTAGCCATTTTAGTGTCTGTTTCTTATCTGCATCACTAAAACACAACACTATAATGGTTTACTCATTCATATTGAAGCTTATGACATATGTTAAATTCAGATGCCCACAATTGAAGAAGGTGCACTATTTCTCAGATGGATGTGCTGGCCAATATAAGAACAGATACAACTTCACAAATCTGTTACCATGAAGAGGATTTTGGTCTGTCTTGTGAATGGCACTTCTTTGCTACATCCCATGGCAAAAATGCATGTGATGGGATTGGAGGAACAGTGAAAAGAGCTACTGCTCGTGCCAGTTTGCAGAGAACTACAGAGAGGCAAATTCTTACACCAGAACACATGTTTCAGTTTTGTGAAGAAACTTGAGCAAGAAGATAAATTTTTTCTTTGTAACTACAGCTGATTTGAAAGATGCAGAAGAACGGTTGGAACATCGATTCAAGGATAGTAGGGCTATTCCTGGAACTCAGAAATATCATAGATTTGTTCCCCTAAACAAGGAAGAACTGATGGTGTATCCCATTTCAAGTGGCATTGGAGAAAGAAAAGAATAAGGAAAAAGTCATTTTACTAATGAACCTGCAATGCTTGGTAACCTAAAATGTGTCAAACCAGGAGAGTATGTTGGCTGCATTTATGACATGCAAGTTTGGTATGGAATTGTGGAGGAATATTGTGAAGAGTTTGATGATTTCACTGTGAACTTTCTACATCCCTCTGGGTCATCAGGATCAAGTGCATATTATTATCCATCAAACAAGGATTCATGTGCAGTGCCAGGACATCATATATTAACTGTAATGAGTTGTCCTACCCTAAGAGGAGGCAGCAGAATTCAATACATTTTTCCACAAAAAGAAATTGATGAGAGCATCGAGCATGCAAAAATTGTATTAGGCTAGCACATGAATCCTCTAAGTAGGTCTTCCCCTTTCACTATTATAACTATTATTGCCAGTGTAGATTAGCAGTGAAATACAATTTTACATTTTTTGCCTTTGTTTTATATCTATAAAAAAATGTAATTTTAATTTCTATAGGTCAAATTATGAGCTTAAGTGTGAAAAAATAGGTAGAATTGATGCACAACTTACGAATATGGTGTTCACTTATATGTTAGTTACATGAAAAATACTAACATAAACAAACTTTTTTTTGCTGATTCTAATAGCCAATGCCTATGCCTTCATTTTTTACATTTAAAAAAAATAATTCTCATTTGATACCCCAGAGGTCAAATCGTGACCTCAAATTTTGGTTACAGTGTAACTTTTTTATTTTTCAACCTAGAGTTCTAAAACTTGCATATTTGGATTCCTTGTCGTTTTCTGATTCTAAATATATATACTTTTATATAATTGTGACCATTATTACCCAAGTTATGGGTCGCCAATTGTTAGTGACCTCGCAAGTGACCTCAAATTTCCCGAGGTCATATCGCTTGAACCGTTGGTCGGATTGACCTTATAATTTCAGAAATGGATTCAGGGCCCACTAACTCCCTATAAACCAAATTTCAGCAAAATCTGAGAGATGAGGGTGTTAGGCACTGGTTGATCTGACAGAGAATGACCCAGTGGCTCTGGGTCATTCTCTGTCAGATCAACCAAAAAAAAATGAAATTAACACCCTCATCTCTCATATTTTGCTGAAATTTGGTTTATAGGGAGTTTGTGAGCCCTGAATCCATTTCTGAAATTATAAGGTCAATCCAACCAACGGTTCAAGAGATATGACCTCGGCAATTTGAGGTCACTCGCGAGGTTACTAACATTTGGCGAGCCATAACTTGGGTAATAATTGTCATAATTATATAAAAGTATATATATTTAGAATCAGAAAACGACAAGGAATCCAAATATGCAAGTTTTAGAACTCTAGGTTGAAAAATAAAAAAGTTACACTGTAACCAAAATTTGAGGTCACGATTTGACCTCTGGGGTATCAAATGAGAATTTTTTTTTAAATGTAAAAAATGAAGGCATAGGCATTGGCTATTAGAATCAGCAAAAAAAAGTTTGTTTATGTTAGTATTTTTCATGTAACTAACATATAAGTGAACACCATATTCATAAGTTGTGCGTCAATTCTACCTATTTTTTCACACTTAAGCTCATAATTTGACCTATAGAAATTAAAATTACATTTTTTATAGATATAAAAAACAAAGTCAGAGTTCTTGACTAATAGAAACAATCATAAAAAGTTGTTTATGTTGGTACTTTTCATGTAACTAACTTATAAGTGAAACCATATTTATAAATTGCTTGTCATTTCAAGGAATTTTTATATCTTAGCTATCAATTTGACCTCAAGCTCCAAGAATTTAATAAAAATTGTATTTCACTGCTAATCTACACTGGCAATAATAGTTATAACAGTGAAAGGGGAAGACTAAGCTCACATGTAGCCTAAACAAACCTGTTGAAACATGTTGCTACTTGTCTAAGTGCAGAATCAACACAGTTGCAAAATTCCTTGTCTACAGGTTAGTACAGTTCCAGCCAGCACTGTGGGTGGCTGGTGGGTATGGTGTTTTAATGAGCCTCAGAGACTATCAAGGCCTAAAATATTAAGTGTGTATAGCTATATATTTTCTAAAAAATATATATTACCTAATTGTAAATCCTATATCTTTACAGATCAAAATACAATGGTTCGGCACTTGAAATACTGCCAGGACCCTATTCAAAAACACAAGAAATGCATATAACAATCAATCTTAGAAAAGTGACTGATGTACTTGTTGAAAAATGTGCTGGAAGAGTGAAAAAAGACTCATTGTTGTGTGTGAACTGCTGGACACTGATAATGAAAAACCCCACTATACTTAGTACCACTGAAAACAACGAGTCTGAGCAGGATTCAAATGAATCATCTACTATCAGTGGCTTGAGTAACATCTCTTCAATTCAAGATCTGGACAATGACAGTGATTGCTTGATAAAGGAAAATCCTTCAACTTCAGTTGAACCAGTTCTAGCATTTCTGGACCAAACACCAGTTAAAAAAAGTAAGTAATAAATTAATATAATAACTTATACTTTACTACAAGGTCTGTTTGATCTACTATATAGCCAATTATATAGCATTTAAGGTACTATAATTAATATTTAATTACTAATATTCAGGTGTGTGAAACCTTTTTTTTCTGTTCTTTTCAGAAGGGCTGTCATTAAGCCAGAAAAAGCGCAAGGCTCGTGGTAAGCTATCATCTGCTCAGAAACACCTGAAGGAGAGGCTAGAACTCAGTTATGGTGTTCAAATTACCGAGGAGGTAAGTGATACTTCAAAACCTGAAACTAAATCTGAAAAACATCGACAAATTAATGAATGAATTGAAACAGTCATTCCTGGAGAGCAAATGTCACCATCACAAACTACAAATATTGACACTCTCACCATACACAATTGAAAAAACAGCTAGTTTCTTTCAAACTACAACATACATGGTGAAAAGAAGCCATTCACTTAAATCAGAACATGGAATCCTTCCGAAGATTCCACTAATGAGCAAAGGAAAAGTGATATCTGAAGAACACAAAGATATAGTTAGAAGATTCTATGAGTCAGAAGAGGTTAGTCGTATGTGTCCTGGCCAAAAGGATTGCGTGAAAGTTATCAGTGCTGAAGGTGCAAAAACGATTGGTCCTCGGGAATTTAAGAGAGATGTTTGAACTATATAAAAATGATGAAAAGAATCCCAAAATAGGATTTTCCACATTTGCAAAATTACGGCCATCATATTGTGTGCTTGCCGGTAGTGGTGGGACTCATTCTGTCTGTGTCTGCACATACCATCAAAATCCAAAATTGCAGCTGGCTGCATTGGGAGAAAGAGGTCTTTCATACAAGGATCTTATGGATTACAGTGTCTGCAGTACAGAAAGAGAGACTTGCATGATGCAACTTTGCAATGATTGCCCAAGAGAAGAGGGTGTCCTGGATTTTCTTGAGTTACTTGACAGTGTGAAATCAGCTCCAAATGAAATATCTTACAAGCAATGGGTGACTGTTGACCGTTGTACAATGGTTGATAAGGTGGAGCCACTTCATGAATACTTATCATCCCTAAGCATGAAAATATCCCGCATGGTTCATCATCACTTTGTTGCTCAGCAACAATCACAGTACTTCAAGCAGTTGAAAGAAACACTACCACCTCAGAGCGAGGTAGTTATAGTAGGTGATTTCTCTGAGAATTATTCTTTCATTGTCCAGGATGCTGCCCAAGGGTTTCACTGGGACAATTCACAGTGTACAGTTCACCCTTTTGTCATCTATTATAGATCATCTGCAGACCAGGAACTTAGCCATTTAGTGTCTGTTTCTTATCTGCATCACTAAAACACAACACTATAATGGTTTACTCATTCATATTGAAGCTTATGACATATGTTAAATTCAGATGCCCACAATTGAAGAAGGTGCACTATTTCTCAGATGGATGTGCTGTCCAATATAAGAACAGATACAACTTCACAAATCTCTGTTACCATGAAGAGGATTTTGGTCTGTCTTGTGAATGGCACTTCTTTGCTATATCCCATGGCAAAAATGCATGTGATGGGATTGGAGGAACAGTGAAAAGAGCTACTGCTCGTGCCAGTTTGCAGAGAACTACAGAGAGGCAAATTCTTACACCAGAACACATGTTTCAGTTTTGTGAAGAAAACTTGAGCAAGAAGATAAATTTTTTCTTTGTAACTACAGCTGATTTGAAAGATGCAGAAGAACGGTTGGAACATCAATTCAAGGATAGTAGGGCTATTCCTGGAACTCAGAAATATCATAGATTTGTTCCCCTAAACAAGGAAGAACTGATGGTGTATCCCATTTCAAGTGGCATTGGAGAAAAGAAAAGAAAAAGTCATTTTACTAATGAACCTGCAATGCTTGGTAACCTAAAATGTGTCAAACCAGGAGAGTATGTTGGCTGCATTTATGACATGCAAGTTTGGTATGGAATTGTGGAGGAATATTGTGAAGAGTTTGATGATTCACTGTGAACTTTCTACATCCCTCTGGGTCATCAGGATCAAGTGCATATTATTATCCATCAAACAAGGATTCATGTGCAGTGCCAGGACATCATATATTAACTGTAATGAGTTGTCCTACCCTAAGAGGAGGCAGCAGAATTCAATACATTTTTCCACAAAAAGAAATTGATGAGAGCATCGAGCATGCAAAAATTGTATTAGGCTAGCACATGAATCCTCTAAGTAGGTCTTCCCCTTTCACTATTATAACTATTATTGCCAGTGTAGATTAGCAGTGAAATACAATTTACATTTTTTGCCTTTGTTTTTATATCTATAAAAAATGTAATTTTAATTTCTATAGGTCAAATTATGAGCTTAAGTGTGAAAAAATAGGTAGAATTGACGCACAACTTATGAATATGGTGTTCACTTATATGTTAGTTACATGAAAAATACTAACATAAACAAACTTTTTTTGCTGATTCTAATAGCCAATGCCTATGCCTTCATTTTTTACATTTAAAAAAAAAATTCTCATTTGATACCCCAGAGGTCAAATCGTGACCTCAAATTTTGGTTACAGTCTAACTTTTTTATTTTTCAACCTAGAGTTCTAAAACTTGCATATTTGGATTCCTTGTCGTTTTCTGATTCTAAATATATATACTTTTATATAATTGTGACCATTATTACCCAAGTTATGGGTCGCCAAATGTTAGTGACCTCGCAAGTGACCTCAAATTTCCCGAGGTCATATCTCTTGAACCGTTGGTCGGATTGACCTTATAATTTCAGAAATGGATTCAGGGCCCACAAACTCCCTATAAACCAAATTTCAGCAAAATCTGAGAGATGAGGGTGTTAGGCACTGGTTGATCTGACAGAGAATGACCCCTCTATCCTCCAGCGTGGGACACGTCATGTCAACAAAAAAATGTGGGACATCAATATGTTGGCCAAACCACCTCAAATCTCCGTGCAGTGGGCTGTCTATGGTTGGCCAGACTGGTAGTTGATGGCCTGTTGTGTGGCATGGTCAGAGTGCCAATTGGCTCCTGGAGCCAGACCTATACCAGCGTGTTTGAATGGATTACATGACTGGTTGAACCAAAGGAAAAAGTTGATGCCATTCGCTATACCCATGAATATGGAGGCAGCTGAGAGAATACAAAGATGGAGTTCAGAAACTGCTAGATGCATACCAAGTAATGGGCTGTTGCATGTCCTTGAAAATACATTTTTTGCGTTTGCATCTAGATTTCTTTCCCAAAATATTTGGTGTGGTGAGTGATGAACAGGGGGAATGCTTCCATCAAGACATCCAGTCAATGGAAAATCACTACCATGGTTTCTGGAATGAAAGTATGCTGGTAGACTACTGCTGGATGTTGTACCATGATGATCCGGACAAGGTTTACAAAAGAAAATTGTACTTGCAATGTTTTGAGGTTGGTGTACATTTCTTTTTATGAATAAAGTTGTACTTTTCCAATAAATTGTGCTGAAATTAACACTAGTCATATTTTGATAACTAGATGTGCTAGAGAAAAACCAAAAATGGATTTGGAATCAGCATACAAAACTGGTCTAGAAAAGTGTGTGTACATCTTTGATGAGAGAAAAAAAAAAAAGTTTGATTTTGTCAACCAGTGTAATTTATGGTTAGGGGTTGTTGTTGTTGTTGTTGTTGTTTAGCCGATCAGCCCACCCTGATCGAGCAAGCCGGTGGCACGCAGGTAACTGATCGCCCTCTCTGGAGTGGACCAGAGGTTCAGCGCACTAGTGATGATGTGTTGTGTTTGTTGTTGTGCTAGAGCGGTACAATCTGTCATAATGTGTTCAATTGTTTGTGGTGTGTCCTGGCACAGGTGGCAGGTGTCGTCTATGGAGTTGTCTAGTCTGTGTTTATATGTCTGTAAGTTGGGGTGATGTCCACATTGGAATCGTGTTAAGTTAACTCGATCCGATCTGCCCAGGCTGATCTCTGACCTGTTAATGGGTGGCGGCTTCGCACCTAGAATCGCATTTGGACCGAGTTGTGTCAGTGCTTTGTGGGTTAGGTGCGTGCGTGTGTTTTTTCTGTATTGTGATGTCTGTGGGGCGTGGTATGGAATGGAGTATTTGGTTATAATGTGTGTGGTGTTACCTTAATGGTGCGAGGTGTTGGTGCATGATTGTACATGTAGTGGCAAGGGTGTTGTGGGTTAGTTGTCGCTACTGCCATGAATTGTGTTCCCCTCATGTCTAAATGTTCCCTAACTTTTAGTATTTTTGTTTCTGTGTGCAGGTGTTCTATTGGTGTTTGAGTGCATCCTGTAATGATACGAAGTGCATTGTTTTGTATTGTTTGTAAGGTGTTTGTGTGTGTTTGAGATAATGGGTGCCCAGCATGGGCTAGCATAGTCCATAACTGAGCGAATATATTGTTTGTATATGAGTGATGATGTTTCCTGCTGGTGTCCAAAGTTTGTGCCAGTTAGTACCCTAAGCGTGTTAAGTCTTGATGTACATTTGGTTTTAATGTCCTGAATGTGGTTTGCAAAAGAAAATGTGTTGTATGTGACACCAAGTATTTTGGTTCTGTGAGTGTGTGGAATGTTGATGTTGATGATGTTTAGTGTAAGCTGTGGAATTACCTGGTGTTCTTTTGTGTTGCTTGTAAGCAAGGTGATGGTTGATTTTGTGGGTGCTACTTTGAGTCTATTGTGTGTGAGCCAGTCTTGTATACTGTGTATGTATGTTTGTAGGTTATTTGTAGCGGTGTCAATGTTGTTGTGGGTGGATGTTAGAGTGATGTCATCTGCATATGATGATAAGGTAAGCTTGTTATCTATGGGTGTTGGAATGTCATGCATGTATAAGTTGAAGAGTTGGTGAGAGAACAGAGCCTTGAGGGACCCCATTCGGAAAAAGCTTGTTTTTGGAGGACTTGCCATTAAATGTGACATGTGAGTATCTTCCTGAGAGATAGTTGCTCAGCCACCTTTTGGTGTTATTGTGCATGTTTGTGTTGAGTATTTTGTTTATGAGAGGGAAGCGTGGGATAGCATCAAATGCTATTGTTGCTAATAGTGTACGTTGAGCTGGTCGTCTGGAGTTGATGCCATCCATGATGTGCTGCGTGAGGTTAGTGAGTAATGTCATGGTTGAGTGGTGAGGTCTGAATCCATGTTGAGTAGGTGATAGTGGAATGTGTGGGTTGGTGATTTGTAAGATTAGTCTTTCTGTTACTTTGGAAGGTGGGCATAGTAAAGTAATGGGTCTATAGGAAGCTGGTTATGTTGGATTTTTGTTTGGTTTGAGTAGTGTAATAATTTTACCTTGTTTCCATATGTCAGGAATAATACAGTGTTGGTATGAATATGTGCTGATATTTGTGAGAGCTACTATTCCTTGTGGGCCCAAGTGTTTAAGGTGTATGTTAGATATGTTGTCTGTCCAGTAGCCTTCGAATTCTTAATGTTTTTGATGATCTTGGGGTCTGGTCTGTATTGAAGGGTGTAATGGTTGTGTCGAGTCTGTAGGTTTTCTTGTGTCTGGCTGTTTGTCTGTCTGCGTGTTTCTGGTTGTTGTCTCTGTTTAAGTGACTTATCTTTGCGTAGTGATTAACTAGAATGTTAGCTTGTTGTGTGTATGTTGGGATATTATTTTGGCTGTGACAGATAGCCGCGTGTGAGGTGTGAATGCCGCTGTTAGAGTGGGTAATGCTGTTTATAGTCTTGTATAGTAGGGTGTACCATTTTTGGGTCATTTTCAAAAAGTCAAGGTCCAGGAGTCTAATGTTGTGCCAAATGATGTCCAAAACACGAATTTTACAGGCATTTTCTAATCCGAAAATTTTTGAATCCCCCCCACCCCCCCTTGAAATTTTGTGCATCCCCTTTTCCTAAAAACCCCATATATCTCAAACACTCGACTTTATCGAAAAATGTTATAGAATAAAAATGATTTAGAATCAAAAGTTCTATTAGAAAAGTTCATCAAAATAGAAATTTACTTAATTTTGAAAATTTTCATTTATTTTTTAAAAATTTAAATTAAAAAATTTTTTTGCTTGCAGTGCCTTCTTCTTAAATAAGGTGTTACCGCCACCTTTGAAGCATCACCCCAATGCAGCTTCGCGGCGATGGGCTTTGTATTTGCTAGTTATAATGCAAATCATAATTAGTTTTTATTATAACTAGCCTATACAAAGTGAGGACAACCTCAAAACTATATATATATATATATATATAATAAAGCTAAAAATTAACACTTTATCTATAGTTGAGAGGTCCCATCATTTTTTTTTTCCTTTATTCAACACTTTCCTCAAAAAAATAAAAAGAAACAAGTTTCCTAATTAGAAATCATTGATATAAGAGCTTTTTAAACAAAAATAAGAAGAGACAATTTATGGTATATTTAATACACAAAAAAAATCAGCCTCTTCTAAATTAAAACAATCTCTGCAAATAAAAATACCTAATCTATCTGTTAATGAACTATTCTTTACTGAGTTTCATTCTTTTACTAGGATCAGGAATTAGTCTTCTATTCTCTTCCACAATTTGCAAACGACCTTGAAATTCTTCTTCATTTTGACATTTGTCATGAAAGTCTTGAACCAGCTTGATTCCTCTTTCAGCGGTATCATTGACTACTCTAATAGATGAAAGAATGTTTTTTAGTTTGTTGTAGTCATCGACCTCTTCCCATGTTGATGCTGGTTTCTTTATCCATGAGTGGTTTTGACCCACAGCATTGAAATAAATGCCATGAAATTGGACCTACTAGCTGATGAAGCTTTGTGTCTTCCTTTAAAATGGGGAAAACAGGTTGCCCACATACATAATTTTCTGGAACTGGATATTTGTTTAAGGATTTTGCGATCTTATCTTTTTCATCATTACTTAGCGATCCAAAGAAACTCAAAGGGACCACTTCCTCCATCAAATACCAGTAATGATTGGCAAAAGATTTCAAAGCAGCATTTGCAACTTCCCTATCTTCCTTCTTGTAATTCACCAAATCATGATAAAACTTCAGATCATTAGCTGGACTATCTAGTGAATTAGAACATAAAAGCCAGTATTTCCCATAAATTAATGCATTAAATAGACACATTCTCTTTAATTTCTTAATCAATGATTCATCATATGATGCTTGGTGGGCAAAAGCATACATTTTATTTGTATACAAAATCATTGCCATCCACCTGGCACGGTGCATTGCACCAGGTTTCCGCCAATGACTGTTTTCTCTGGAAACCTCTCCTAAAAGCATTAAAGTTGTTTCAGCAACTTCCTTATAGTCATCACGTGGAAAGCAGTCAGATTTTCTTAAACATTGGGTCATAAATTCTACACATTCTTCCTTTAGGCCTCTTTGATACCTTGATTTAACATCAAGAACAGTGTATGTAGATTTCGTATTAATTTTCTTCCATTTAGACTCGCAAAATTCTTTGAATAACTCAAACTCAGGAGATTTACTTGGGCCAAAAATGGTTTCATACACAGCACACAAAACTCTTTCAGCCACATGATGGTGGCATGCTAACCAAATCAATTTCTTTTGCAAAAGTTCTTCAAGTAACTTACAGGAACCTTTCATCCATCCTGAATTGGATGCAGTGGTATCAAATGATACTCCAAAGACATTTTGCTTCAAGTTCCATTTTTCAATACTTTGAAATACGGAAGTGGCTTGAGACAATCCAGTGGAATCATCTATTATAGAAACTGCTAAAAGTTTTTCTACATTTGGGTATCCAGTAACAAGTATTGCAAGGCAGTCTTCTTGTTCTGAACATGATTTAGTAAGCAGCTTGCTATCCCAATGTACTAGGCAGTGATCAGGAGGAGTAAAATCCTTGATGCAAGTTTCATATTTTCGTTTTCTTGTCTTTCGAGTGGCTCTTGCAGATGTGGTCCTGGAGAGAGACAGTTTTTCAATATCCTTGCCACACCTAATGGCTACTGCAGCAGCAAAAACAGTCCGTTGTCCAATAGAGAGATTAAGTCTGTCTGCAGTGGAGGAAACCAATGGCGAGGCAAGAATATTTTTGGGGCTGGAAGCATTTGAAGGTCCTGCTGTAGGTTCTGTTGGAAACTCTTCATAGCTGTCTGTCTCAGAACTGGTCGTGCTAGAAAGAAGGGTCTCTGATGTTCTGGCTGTAGCACTCACTTGCTTCACTGATTTATGTTTCTCTTTGCGTTTCTTCTCTTTCTCTAATCTAATGTACTTGCGCTGTACTTTTGATGCATAATCTGCATCTAGCAAACCTAAACATGTTTCTTGTTTTGTTCTTTGATCTTCTAAGAATGAAATATCATATGCTTTCTGAGGCTCAGTTCTCATGCGGTCTTTTTGGATTAATTCAACGGCATTTTGAGAAGAGATGTCAAAAAGGGAATCCATAATTTTCATGAAATTAGAGAGTTCATTTTCAAAGCTTGCTCTTTTTTTGTGCTTGATTAAATTATTATGCATTTCTTCTAGATTTAACAGCATCTTCCTTCCTTTAGGGTTTTTACTAATATCTATAGTAGGAATGCATGCTTTTTGCCATATTATTAGTAGCTTCTGTAGAACTTCATTAACAGTAGAATCTTTTGTAATTTTTGGACCCTTATACTGCATTCTCCGTAAATAAATAAAATGGCTTAGAACATCTTTATTGGATGGTAAAACAATTTTAGATGAACTCATAATATCAGCCTGCAAGTGACCAAGAATAAAGTCATGCTGTTTTGTAGCTGTTTGACTCATTTTTTATTTATTTTTCAAATAAAGCAGTCTGAAAAGAAACAATAAGAGTAAAAACAATGCTTGTTTATTAAAATTCAATGTAAAAAAGGATTTTTAAATTTGGATAATACTCACAATATACTCATAAATAATGTAACTTAAGCACCTTATTTTATATTAATACAATAAGGTGCTCTTGGACAAAAGAAAATGAAAATTTTCAAAATTACGTACATTTCTATCTTAATGTACTTTTCTAATAGAATGTTTGATTCTAAATCATTTTTATTCTATAACATTTTTCGATAAAGTTGATAGTCTTTTAGATATATGGGGTTTTTAGGAAAAGGGGATGGGCAAAATTTCAAGGGGGGTGGGGGGGATTCAAAATTTGTTGGATTAGAAAATGCTTGTTAAATTCGTGTTTAGGACATCATTTGGCACATTAGACTCCTGGACCTTGACTTTTTGAAAATGACCCAAAAATGGTACACACTATTGTATAGCCTGGATGTATCTGTGGAGTGGTTTAGTGTTATGAATTCCCTGAATGTTTGTTTGTTTTTCTTTGAGTTTGTTGTTTATTTCTGTGTTGAGCTGTTGTATCTGTTGTTTTATGGCATCTGTGTGTGGTGCTTGTGTGTTATATTTGAGGTTGTTACGTTGCCTTATGAGGTGGGCTATTTCTCTAGAGTAATTTGGGTTGTATTTCCTAATGTTGCCCTTGGGTATGTATTTGTTTGCATTATTGATAATCTGATTAAATGTCTTGAGTGTTGTATTGATGTTTATGATGGGTGTGCTGTTTAATGTAGTGAATTGTTCCTCAGTCTGTATTTTGAACTGTTCCCAATCAGCTTTCTTGTAATTTCTGTAAGTGTGCCTAAGGCTGTTGGGGCAGAGTGTAGAATGTGTTGTAATGATGATGGGCAGGTGGTCTGAAGACAGTTGTTTTTCTGTTCTCCATTGTGTGTTTTTTGCTAGTGAGGGGGAACAGAACCTTATGTCTCGGGAGGAGTTTGAGTATCCTGCTTGATGTGGTATGTGTGTATGTTCTTCTGTATTGTTAAGAATGAAGAGGCTGTTTAGTTGTGTGGCTATGTTGGCGCCTCTGGTGTTGTTTTGGTTATGCAGGTACCAAAACACCACCAGAGGCGCCAACATAGCCACACAACTAAACAGCCTCTTCATTCTTAACAATACAGAAGAACATGGTTAGGTGTTGTTGAAGATTGCTCAGAATGCAATGATTATGAAATTAATTTCTTGCAACTTTCTTGGATTTTCCCAATAAAAAAAGATTATGCTATATATCATATGAAACCCACTCGATTAGGTACTCCAGCTTGCCGGGCCGAGGGGGCTCGTACACCTCGTGTGTTGTTGGGGTTTCCTCAACTCGCAGGGTGTGGGCGAAGAGTTACCTAGTTGCGTTTTTTTTAGCTCCCCCCCTTTTTTTCTGTTTCAACCGGAATTTCTTTTCTCTTGACTCGGTCTTGTGCCTCTGTCAATTGTAGTATTCCCCCCCCCTCTGTTTGTATTTTGCAGTCTTGGGGTCATCGGGTGCACCCGCTGGGGGGCATCGCTCCGTGGCTGAGCCGTGCTCCGGGGATGGTCTGGGCGCCCGGACTGCTTCTGCGTCTGGATTGGGTCTTTGCTTGGCCCTTAATGGACAAATCTCCGTAGTGCCAATCTGCTGTTTTTAAAATGACAGTCGGGTTGGGGGGCGGGCTACCCGGGACGTTGGGCCTGCGCCTTGAAGGATGCAGCGGTGGATGGTGCATTGCCTTGGGTCCGAGGCTGTCTTTTTTGTAAAGCTATTGTTCATGGGTTCAATTTCAAAACTTAAATCCCCTCTTGTTGACGACTCTGGTCTGCCCTTGGATTTGGATAAGACTTCTACTTCTGGTCGTTCAGCGGCCTCTGCCTCCGCTGGATTGACCTTCAAGCCATATGGCCCCCTCTCGTCCTCTGCGGCGTCTGGCTCTCGTGGCCGGACTCATGGTGGCCATAGGGTGGGGTCTTTGCAGCCCTCGTTCTCTCGCCCACTCTCGGTTACCGTTACACATGGACCTGTCCCTGCTGCCAATTTCTGTCCAGTGGACAGGTTCCTTGTTCTCCGCCCTTCCGCTGGCTCCCTTCCAGGCAACTTGGAATGGGTGTTCCAGCATCTTAAGACGGTGGGAGTTCCCTGTCGTTATGATATCCGCCCTCTGAAGGATAGGTCTCTTCTTTTGAAGCCCCGTTCTTCGGTGGTGACTGAGTCCCTTCTACAGTTGCAGGATGTTTTGGGTTGCAGAGTTTGTGACCCCATCTGCAATTGAATAGCTGTCAGGGTACCATTTTCGCTTCCCATCTGCTGTCAATCCCGGTTGGTGAGTTGCAGGAGAATCTTGCCCCCCAGGGGGTGACGAAGGTCTTCCGCTTTTTGTCGCGCCGGGATGGTGCTCTGACCCCATCCGCTCATCTGCTCCTGACCTTTGACTCCCTTGTGCCTCCGGCCCAGGTGTTCTGGGGCATGGGTGATCGCCGGTCGTGAGAGTTTTCGGTGCGACCGTATGTGCCTGACCCGGTTCGCTGCTTTGGCTGCAACCGGTTCGGCCATGTTAGCTCTGCTTGCTGCCGTGAAGGTAAGCTGTGTGTCCGCTGCAGTGGGCCTGCGCACCCTACCCCGTGCACGAACCCCCTGCTGTGCTCGAACTGCTCGGGGGCCCACCCTTCCTCCTCTCTGGACTGCCCCGTTTTCAAGTTTGAATTAGAGGTGCAGTCCTTAAGGACTACCGAATTCCTTAGTGCGCGGGAGGCGCGCGATAGCGTCCGTGACCGGGAGCCGCGGCGGGGGTTGTTTTATGCTGCGGCCCTTGGCTCTGGTGGGTCCTCTGGCCCCTCCCGTGCTACCCCGGCGCCTACCGGAGTGGTGCCCCCCCTGGAAGTTCCAGGGTTGGTGGTCCTGGCGCCGTGGGACCTTCTTGTGTCTCTGCCTCACTTTCGGACATCCCATCTGATTCCCTGCCTACAGGTGCCCCTTCTCCCTCCGGCCTTGGGGTCTGGATCTTTGCCTACTCGTCTCTCAGGTGGGGAAGGTGCTGCCCCGAAGGGGAAGAGGAAGCGTCGCCGTGGTCGGAGTAGGAGTCCTCCAGACCCGATCATGACGGCTGTTCGCCCTGCTTCCCCTTCCTCACCAGAAGGGAAGTGGCGCGCGCTCCTGATCCGCTCGGGACTCCCCCTCCTGTACGGAGGGCTGGTGAGGTGTCGCCTCTCGGTGCCCCGACTAGTGTCGGTTGAGGTACACCGCCCCATGACACCCTCGATTACTGACTCGGTTCCTATGGTGGACCCCCGGTCGAGAGGAGCCTGGCCCTTCATGGAGTCTCCCTTCGGCTCCTGCTGTGAGTGGTCAGGTCTCCTGGATCTACCTCTCCCAACTGTGGTGGACTCCTGGTGGGGAGTCGGGGGTTTCAGCTGGGCCCGTCTCTTCGTCTCTCCCCCCGTCAGGGGAGCCCCCCTCTGAACTCCCAGTTCCACTTTCTACTTCGTTCTGCTACCGGTGAAGCAGCTGCGGGGTCGGTGGCCCCTACCCCTCCCATTCGGGGTGAGTCGGGGAAGCCGATTGCGTCCCTGGTTATGGACCATTGAGTTTGCTGCTCAGCTTGGTCCGTGGCTATTTCTCTGCCTTCTCTGCTTTTTATAATGCCACTTCCCCTTACAGTTCCATTTTGCATTGGAACTGTAGGGGGCTTTTAGCTAACTGGGAGAACCTTGCCTCCCTGCTGGAGAGCAAGCGGCCTTCCTGTGTTTGTCTCCAGGAGACTATCCTGGCTGCGCGTGGGCTCCCTCGTCTCTCTGGCTATGTTGGCTTCCCTTGCACCCCGGATGAGCGCACACGCCGGCGGGGTGCAGCGATTTATATACACCACTCATTACCCTCGCGAGGTGTGCCTCTTCGTACTTCCTTGAAGGCTGTGGCTGTGCGGCTCTTTTTAGATCGCCAGTACACTGCCTGCTCGATTTATATTCCTCCTCATGACCCTCCTTCTCGCGACGCGGTTCGCGAGTTGGTGTTGCAACTGTCTCGACCGTTTCTCCTCGGGGGACTTTAACAGTCGCGACCCGGCTTGGGGAGATGTCCGGTCGACTAATGTTGCTGGTATGTTGCTCTCCTTAATGGAGGACCTTTCCTTCGCGTGCCTCAATTCCGGCGAACCTACCTACTTCCACGAACCCACGGGTTCATCTACCTGTATTGATCTTTCCTTGGTGTCCCTCGATGCTTTACTCGATTTTTCGTGGAAGGTGTTGGGGGACTCTTATGGCAGTGATCATTACCCAGTCTGTCTTGAGCCGGTCGGACCGCAGCCGGGCGTCTCGTTTCGACCGAGGTGGTGCCTTGCGCGGGCTGACTGGCCATTTTTCAGAGCTCGTTCCGTCATTGTCCGTTCGGTATTGAGCTTTGGCTCTGTGGATGGGAGCTTGGAGTTCTTCGAGCGGGTGGTGATGAGCGTCGCGGAGGACTGTATTCCTCGATCTTCCGGTAACCCGCGGACGCGTAGCGTCCCGTGGTGGACTCCAGCATGTCACCAGGCGGTGTGCGAGAGGAAGAGGGCAACGCGCCGCTTCCACCGCACCCAGCGCGCGGACCACTTGATTGAGATCGAGGGGAAGCTGGTCCCTGCTAGTCGCCCTGTCCTTCGGGACGGGGACGGCTTCCTTTCGGATCCTGCTGCTGTGGCCGATCGGCTGGCCGGTGCTTTTGCTGCAGTTTCCCGTTCACCTTCAGCTGCGGATCGTCCTTTATCGGAGGACGAGCCCTATAACCATCTCTTTACGATGCAGGAACTTCGGGCTGTCTTGGCAACCCGTCGTTCTTCCGCCCCTGGCCCTGATGACATTCCGTATGACTTTATTTGGAATCTGCACCCGATGGCCCTGCACTTCTTGCTGGATCTTTTCAACCGGGTGTGGGTTGAGGGGTCGTTCCCTTCCCGTTGGAGGGAGGCGATTGTGGTCCCGATACCTAAGATGGTGGCTGTCCGACTTTCCTTTACACTGGAGTCACTTGGGTTATACCCCCCGACCCAGTATGGCTTTCGTCGATTTCGGGGTACTCTGGACCCCCCTTCTCCTTGGCCATGATGTACGGGAGGCATTTTCCCGCCGGAATCTTGTTCTGGCCGTCTTTTTCGACGTCCAAAAGGCCTATGACACGACCCGGCGGGGAGTTGTCATGGACCGTTTGAAGTCTCTTGGTTTTGTGGGCTTTTGCCCACGTTTCTTCGCAACTTCCTCTGCTGCCGCACTTTCCGCGTTCGTAATGGGGCGGCCCTATCTGACCTGCATGTTCAGGAGGAGTGGGTGCCCCAGGGGTGTGTTTTGAGCGTCTCCTGCTTCAATCTGGTTGTGTGCGCGCTACCAGGAGCTCTTCCACCCTCGGTGCGCTGTTCCATCTACGCAGATGATCTGGCTGTCTATGCCGCGGGGACGAGTCCCCCCCTCGTGGAGAGGCAAGTCCAACTCGCGGTCAATCGGGTTGAACGCTGGGCGTCGTCGGTGGGCCTTATGCTGTCTTCCCCGAAGACTTCGTGTGTGGCCTTCCTTCCGTCGAGGAGACGGGGATCCGGCGCCATCCCGGCCTTTAACGTTACACTTGGGGGTCAGCCTCTGGCCCTCGTTCCATCAGTACGCTTCTTGGGTATGGTTTTCGACAGCTGTTTGAGCTGGGTTTCCCACCTTCGCCAGCTGCGCGAGTCCGCGAGACGTACCCTGGATTTGCTGGGACATCTGTCGCATACTACATGGGGCGCGGATAGACGGACACTCCTCCGTTTGTACGTGTCCCTGGTACAGTCCAAATTAGACTATGGGAGTGTGGTGTATGGCTCCGCCTCCCACACGGCCCTTCGGATACTGGATCCGATCCTCTCTAGAGGACTGCGCATGCCATCTGGCGCCTTCCGCTCCTCTCCGGTTGGTAGTCTGCAGGCTGAGTGCGACATCCCTCCCTTGGAGGATCGGAGGTCGTTCCTCATTGCTAAACACTATCTCCGGATCCTCCGTCTTCCCACCTCTCCTCTGTTCCAGGTGGTTGAGAGGGCATTCTGCCGGGATGGGGGTTGGTATTTCACCGACACGGTGTCCTCCCTCCTCGATGGTATGGGCACTCCTCCTCCATCCGTTATACCGGTCTCTTTCAGGGGTGTTGCACCTTGGGAGAGCACCCCTGTTGCGTGCTGTAGGGCGTTGCACCCCGTTCGCAGGGCTGATTCTGACTCTGCCTTACTTCGGTCTCTGTTCCTTCAGCATGCAGCGTGTCACTCTGCATGTGTTGCAGTCTTCACAGATGGCTCGAGGTCGTCGGGGGGCGTTGGGGCCGCGGCTGTTCCCCAGTCGTTTGCCCTTGCTCCCTGATGTACCCGTCTCCCTGATGAGGCTTCCATTTTCATGGCGGAGCTCTATGCCATTCTGAATGCTCTGGAGGTGGTGCGGGAGCATCCGGATGGGTCGTTTGTCATCTATTCGGATTCTCGCAGTGCCCTGGATGGCCTGGGGTGTTTTGACCCTGTCCACCCACTGGTCCGACGAATCCAGCTACTGTGCCATATCCTTGTCACTTCTGGTGGCAATGAGGTGGTATTTTGCTGTGTTCCTGCACATGTTAACGTGGCTGGAAATGAGGCTGCCGATCGAGCTGCCCGTTCCGCGTGCCGACTACAGGTTTCACCTGTGTCCTTCCCCTTTTCCGATTATATCCCTGGCTTCCGTAGGTTTTTCTGCTCCCGGTGGCAGAGTCGCTGGGATGGCGCTACAAATAACAAACTCTGCAAGATTAAACCCAAATTGGGATGTTGGGCCTCTTCCTTCCATCGGTCGCGCCATAAGGAGGTGGCTCTGGCCCACCTCCGTATTGGCCACACCCACCTGACCCATGACTATTTGATGGCCGGGGATCGGGTGCTCCGATGTCCTGATTGTAACATCTTGCTCACAATTGCCCTCTTGCTGGTGGAGTGTCCACTTTACTCTGCTCTGCGCGCAGAGTATTTTCCCTTGTTGGAGAGCGTCGGGCCTTGTGATAGGCTTGGCGCTATTCTATGGAAGGTCCCTACTTTTCGGTAACTCGGTTGTTCTCCTTCCTCCTTCGCTCCCGACTTCTTTACTGGTTGACTATTTTTTCTCCTGCCCCCTCCTACTCCCCATCTATTGTTCACTTCCGTTCGCTGTTTCATAGTCTTCGTCCTGTGTTCGCTCTGCTATCCACCTTTCTTTTGGTGGCCATGAGCGGTCATACTTTGAAAAAAAATAAAAATAAAAAAAATAACATATGAAAACATAGTGCACATGATGAGCATACCAACTCTTGAAGGTGGTGTAAAAATTAAAAATTCTTTCAGTAAAAAGGAATTAATGGAGAGTACACCAAGTAAGTCTTCTTCTACAGGCCAACTAAGGATTAATGTATACATAGCTTTGTAAGATTGCAAGATACACCTAATATAAAAGTTAGTATGGATGGTAGGCCTAGGATTGTGAAGACTGACCACTTAGTTCTAAGCCTATTGTTATGTACTTAACCTAAAAAGTGTACAGATTGTAATCCAAGGCCTACTTTTCTATCATAAATGCTTTCATATTCATCATATTTCTACCATAGATACTTTGTTTGTATTTTGATGCAAAATTAGTCATTATGTAGGCTACTTAAAAGAAAACATAATAAAATGGTTAGTTTGCCTGTAACCTGTTAATTTCTACCTTTTATAAGTTCTATATACCAATATTGTTTCATGGAGAAAAATGGTTTTTAATTTGCTTTATAAAATTTTTTGTGAAGTCGTCCACTAAAGGTCAAAATTTGACCTTTAAATAAAGGTCGTGACCAAATTTTTATTTGTTACCCTACAACAATGAAACACATTTGGCATCCTCAGCCTTTCCTGATTTAAAAAAAATATAAAAGTTGACTGAAATATTTTAAACAATAGTTGAGATATTTGACCTTAAAAAAAAAGAAGAGGGTCATGAGGTGACCTGAATTTGACCTGACTCTCATAGCTTGAAAATTATTGGATGGATCAGCCTAAGATTTAGATTTTGTTTTCTCTAGCCAAAACTACCCTGTATACCAATTTTCATAAAAATTGAAGAGTTAACCCCTCAAATTTGAAAAGTCTTTGGGTCACTTGTCCTGGAACTCCCCTATACTGGTTCTAATCTGGGTCTGCCATGAAAGCACCACAAATCGTAGGCATCTTTCGATTCCTTCAGGGGGGAAATAAAATCATTCCATCCAGGAATAATCTTAGTATGATAGTTGTAAGATTTAATCAGGGATCTTCCTACTTCTCTTAACAGGGATATTAACTTATTATAATACCTATCTATGAGTTTACAGTGAGAATCATTTGAGCAAGGATTACTACAGGCAAGCTGCAAAATTTCTATATTAATAGAGGTGACCTGTTCTGTCTTTATATTCTATTTTCTGTTGCATATTAACATTAAACCAATCGATGCGATTATTCTTACCTAATGAGTTCGTGTTGTGTTGCACATATGTTGGTAAAATTAATTAATAGTTCAAACAGTCTATGATCAGAAAGAAGGAAATCATGCAGAATATGAACTCTTAACAATTTGATCCTTTAGATTTACTAGTGAGAAAAACACACACACACACACACACACACACACACAGGTGAAAACCCAAGGGGAAAACCTGCATAGATTGTTATAGACTGTGCAGTGATTGACAGCAATAAAGAATATTTTAATGAGTCTCTTGAAGGAACTGTACTGCTAAAATAGGTCTTTGTTGCATTTTCTGATTTATATTACTAACATTTACATCAGTTGTTCCTTTGGTTATTTATTAGAAGTAACATTTTCAGTATGTCCATAGTTTTGCAGGTCTGTGTACATGTGTAAGGTCACATTCTGATTATATCAAATTGGGTAGGCTCCCTTATATATACTGTATATAGATAGATTTAGATCTGTATATCGCTAGATTGCTACAGTGCTCATTAAAGTTAAGCCGTTTTTTCCTTCATAGATATAAAACATTTGTTGTCAGGGCTGTTGCAGGGAGTCATGGATGTACAATAAGACAACGCAGATATTACAAATCACAGGTAATCCTAAAGCTTTTTTTAATTTCATAATATTGTATACTAGGTTATCTGTGCTGTATGAGCTGTTATGTTTAATATGAAAAGTGACTTCCATACTTCGTTTAACCCTTTGATGACCAGTATACATTTCTTTGAACTTGAAAGTGTAAATTTTATTGTTATTTACAATTAGATATGTTAGTAACTATAGTCACTTAAATGACCCATTTTTGTGTTAATTTTCTGATGACTAAAAGATACCTACTGTATATTGGGGTGTATAAGTCAGTATTTTAAGCTTAAAATTATGCCCCTAAAGTAGGGAGTCAACTTATAGGCCCAGTCTAAAAAATTAACCTTCCACTTTCCATTTTAGCTTGTATTTAAAGACAGGTCTACCTGTCATAGATCCTCAGTCCTGCATTAGCTTACTTTTGGTCAACATTTGAATTGGATCCATATGGTGAAGCACTTGCAAATGTGTATCAGGATGTATGTAATGAACTTATGATGTTATGATGTCAGATTATGATGATTATGAAGGATTTGATAACTAATTTTTACAAGGTTTTTACAAAGTTTTACTTTATGTTGGCAAGTTGGTGGTTGACTTAAACACCTAGAACACCTAGAACACCTAGAATACCTTATAAACCTTATAAACCTTATGAACCTTATGTTGTTTCGCGCGTTGGTCTCTCTTCACACGGAGGTCAAGCTGGTGGCCCTGCCTCTAGGTCTGGCCTGGTGGAGGAGCGAGTTGCTTTCTTGCGCGCTCCACCGTACATAGCCAGGCACGCCCGGCTCATCTGGTATTGTCCTGAGCCAGGCATCCATTCTTTTCTTGAAGACTTCAACTTTGACCCCCGTTACGTTTCTGAGGTCCTTAGGAAGCTGGTTGAAAAGTCTTGGCCCCCTGACAACCAAGCTATTTTCCTTGAGTTGAGGAGGTCCCTTGTCGTGTCTTTAATTTGGGAACACTACACATTCTGCCTTTCCTATTTTCCAGTGTTGTTTAAATGGTAATTGGGTTTAGTTTTAGGTTTGGTACCAGTTTTTCAATCATTTTCCATATGTAGATTATGATGTACCTCTCTTCTTTCCAGTGAGTACAGATTTAGTTTACGTAGTCTTTCCCAGTAGTTGAGTTCTTTGCAGCCATCAATCTTGGCTGTGAAATGCCTTTGCGTTTCTTTAGTTTATTAGTTTCTTCCTTTTTATATGAGGACGTCAAAACTGAGCAGTATTCAAGTTTTGGTATAATCAGTGTTTTTAGCAGGGGAATCATTACTGTCCTGTCCCTTCTCTTGAACGTTCTTAGAACCTGTCCGGCGACTCTCTCTGCTTTATTTATCGCTATCTGATTTTGTGTTTTGAATTTTGCATCATCTGTCATTATTATCCCTAGATCAATCGCTTTCATGCTTCTCTGAATTTCCTGTCTATCTGGAGCATAATATGCAGTCTATTTAAGTTCTTCTTTTCTACCATATCTCAAGAGCTGAAATTTCTCGGCGTTGAATGACATGTTGTTGTCTTCTGACCATTTGTATATTTTGTTCGTGTCCCTCTGCAAGGCCTCCACGTCATGTACATCGCTGATTTTTCTGCTGATCTTTGTATCGTCTGCAAGGGATGTTACTATACTATTGCTGTTTACTCCGCTCTCTATGTCTGTTAGCATGATAATGAACAGGAGTGGGGCCAGTACTGTCCCTTGTGGTACTGAGCTGCGTACTTCCAATTCTGATGATATACTGTACCTTGAATTTTGACGACCTGCAGACGATCACTAAGGAAGTTGTAGATCCATTTTCCCACTTTGCCTGTTATTCCCATGTCTTTAATTTTATGGCCTATTATACCATGGTCACATTTATCGAAAGCTTTAGCAAAATCTGTGTATATAACATCGTAGTTGTCATTGCCTTCCAATGCATCTAGGATATTGTTGTAGTGCTCTATTAGTTGTGATAGGCATGATCTACCTGACTGGAATCCATGCTGATTTTCATTGAATCTTTCCCGTGTCTCCAGGAAATCATAAATTTTCTGTAACTATTCTTTCAAATACTTTGGTGAGGTGGGACGTCAATGACACTAGTCTATAGTTCTTTGCTTGAGATCTGTCCCATCCTTTATATATAGGGACAATGTTTGCTCTTTTCAAGATGCTTGGTATTTCCCCAGTGTCTAGGGATCTTCTCCATATCCAGTATAAAGGTGTAGCTATTTCATTTTTACAGTTTTTAATCAATAATGCGTTCCAATTGTCCGGACCTGCAGCTGAATGTAGTTTCATTTGTCCTATAGCTCTCGCTATATCTTCTGGTGTAAACTCAGTGTTATATACTCTCCTTGCAATTCCTCTTCAAAGAATGCATTTATGTCAGGTATCGCTTTGTCACTTTTTGGGGTACTGAAAACTGATTCATATTGAGCTCTCAATGTATCAGATATTTCTTTTGGATCGTCGGTTAGTTCATTATTTCCCATCCTTAAGGGCCCAATAGCGGCGCGTGTTTTTGTTTTCCTTTTTGCATAGCTATAGAAGTATTTTGGATTTTCCTTTATTGCTTCTACCACCTTTTCCTCTTCCCTCTCTGTATGGTCCTTAATCAGGGCTTGTATTTCCCTATCGATACCCTCCAGTTTTTCTTTTATTGTTTTCCTGTCATTATATCCGCAGTTTCCTAACTTCGCCTCCACTCTCTTTCTTTTGCGGAATAGTCTTCTCTTTTGCCTTTCTAGCCAGCTCCTCTTTCCTTTTGGCTGTGATTTCGGAGTATATTTTTCTAAAATTCTCAGTGTTTTTTCCTCCAAGGTTGTTAGCATTATTTCAGTTGTTTTATTCTCGAAAATTGTTCTCCATTCTATTTGGGCCATGTGTGATCTAATTGCTTCCCAATTTATAGTCTTCGAGTTTAAGTTAAAGGCCCTGAATTTACTTCTTTCCACAATATGTGTATTGTCTTCTAATGCTGCTGTCATATTTGTTGATATCTCGATTAAGTTGTGGTCTGAGATAATGGTTGGGGTTATTTTTATATCAGCAATCAAGTTCGTGTTATTTGTGAATACCAGATCCAGGCAGTTATTTTTTCTGGTATTTTCTGTTATCCTGTGTCAGCATAAACTCGTTTGTGAGAGCCATCAATATTTTTGCTTGTTCCTGACCTTCTCTTGTGTCCCCCTTGTCCTGGTGAATATATATATTCCTATTCACCTTTTTGTATTTTATAAATGGGAAGTTAAAGTCTCCGCAGATCATTATATTGGGGGATGGAGGGTTTATGGCCTTTATTAGCTTTCTAATGTCATCAATGGCCTCTGAGAATTTTTCAGTTGGGGTGCTTGAAGGTCTATAGATGACTATTACTGTCAAGTTTAGTTTTTCTATTTTCACTGCTAGGAGTTCCACATAGCTGTTTGATTTACTTATTATCGTCTCTGTCATATGACCTTCCTGTACATATATAGCACAGCCACCTTTCCGTCTCGTCGTTCTATCCGTTCTTAGTAAGTTGAAGCCCTCTATATTTATCTCTTTCTTATCAATACAATGTTCGCAGTTTTCACAATTTCCTTGGCAATCTTTAAGATGAGTTTCTGTGAGGCATGCGATGTCTGCCCTTGTTTCGTCCATAAATCCTTTCAGGTACAAAACCTTATTGAGTGATTGGTTTGGTCTTATTCCTTGAATATTAGCCAGGACAATTTTTATGTTCTCTGTTTTTCATTGCCCCTTGTGCATTTCAAGTTCGTTTTCCTTCGATATCGCTTGATTCGTTGCTCTATGATCCTCCGAAAGAGGTCCGTTTCCTCCTACTTGTATTGGTAGCTTCTTGCCTGGTAGCGATTTGGCTCGGTGGTTTCCAGCTGTGTCAACTGCATGTGGATGACATTTAGCATTCTTAAGGTGTCTGAGATGTTGAAAAAATTTTCTTGTTCGCTTATTGTGTTCCTATTGTTGTTCCTATTGTCATTTAAACTTTTTCCTTTGTTCATTGAGTCCGTCGGGAGATGTTGATAGTAGCATTTATTCCCGAATTTGCAGGTTCCATATTTTGCGTAAGTTCTGCAAATGTCCGGGTGGTAGAATTTACATCCATCTCCAAATTTACAATGACCATTATTGTAGAAGAAATTGCATATTGGGGGATGTTCATATATACATTGTCCTCTTTTAAATCTGCAATTATCTTTTATATAATACCTGCATATAATTCCTTCCCCATATTTACTCTTGGCTTTTGTTTTTTGCTCCTTATTGGGGGACAGTTTTACTTTGTTTACTTGACTGCCCTCTTGTCTTGTCCTATTTGTGTTATTTGTGCTAGTTGTGTTTGTGTCCTTCGTTGCCCTTATGCTGTGTATTGTCTTTACACTCTTTGTCGCCTGTGTGTTTTCGGCCTCATTTTGTGACGGTATTTGAATTCTTTCTATTTCGCCTTTCTCCGTTTCTTCCGTTTTCCACTGTTCTTTGTTTCCACTTTCCTCTTTCATTCTCTTCTCGTAGTCTCTTTCTGCTTTAAATACCGTAAAAGAGTTTAATTCGGTCAAGCAGTTCTCGCAGAAAAATTTTTTCCATTAAACTGCTTTGCGTTCGTTATAAGGGAGATTTTTTCATCTCCCCATTCTAGGCATTTAAAATCAAAAGGTAGCTGACAAAAATCGCACTTCATCGCCTCTGTCTCACCTGTTGTAGCTTTACAGATACCACAGAGTTGCAGGTATGCATTAATTTCCATGTTGGTGAAGTGACTCAAAAAGGGGGTATTATGGGAGGTATTGGGTGGGGGATGACTCAAGCTGTGTGAGGGAAAGAATTTTCCGTTACTCCAGGGTAGGGGATGTGGCACGCTGTATACTTCTCACTGATTGGTCCTCTCGACTGTGGCTGCGGGGGATAATGGGGGGATATTTGCGGGCACTTCAAAAAACAAAACTTTCCTCACAAAGAGACTCAGAAAAAACAAAAAAAAACAAATTTTGTATATATTAATTCACTTTGATTGGCTAAAATCTAAATCTGAAATTGAAAGTTACGGGATTGACTAATCTGGACCATAGACTTAATGCCCCAATATACAGTATAGTGTATAAACATGGATGTATTTGTAGAAATGTTGCATCATTGTACAATTTATATTATTATTTATGTTGGAACAAATATGTCCCTTGTTCCTCAAAGGGTTAAAAGGGAAAGGATTATTAGCTAGGGTAGCTACTTGTAATTATAATTAGTGTAGTAAATAATTGTTTGGTAACTAATAATCAGTACTGTAGTCTAGCTAACTAGTATACTGTTACAGTAGATGACTGCAAGTTCATGTGTTTTACATTTGTGCAATCACAAGTTGGCAGTTGGGTAATGTAGGACCTTTGATTGCAAGTTAGCAGTCAGCCCACCATGTCACATCATTGGCCAGGGGCCAGTCACAGTGCATAAGCTTCAGGCAGCTACTGACACATCCTGCCTTCAGTTCAAACTCTCTGCACCTGTTACACACAGTGCTTTTAGCTTTTTTCAACAATGGACAGTAGGCCAGGTTCAAAAAGGGAAATTTTTTATTTCTTAAAAAGTACACTATGTGAGAAGTTTCATTTTATCTTAACAAAATATAAAAAAAAAATCAAGTATGTGCTACCCTACCTACCCGTATCACATGCCCCTCCTCCCTTTTTTTACCTTCATATTTGCATATGTTTAATGTTATGTTACACGATAAGTTGTTTGTTTAATGCTTGATATTGTTATGTTTCAGATAAATAGAAATAATTTGTATTTGCTTTAATTATAATTTGAATTATTATAAATTACATATAATTTGATTTTACTTCTGAATATAAACTATGACTATTAGAAGCAAGTCCTTAAATGCAGCCTCTGGATATTCTAGAATTCCCAGCAGCCATGACTCCTTCAAAAGTAGATGTTGTGAGAGAGTACCTTTTTGTGCGCCATTGTGAAGAAGCTAAATCAAAAGGATCAGCAACTGCTAATGATTGTTACAGGGTGGTTGTAAAAGATATTGAAGGCATTTGGATGAAATTTTCTTTTCCTATAATTAACACCAAAGGTACCGTATCTATCTTAAAGTCAGTTGACTAATAGAAGCAGCCTCAAAATTGAACAAGGTGCCATTACATCGAAGAAATGAAAGTTTTGCCTTAAAAGTAGCTCACTATGATGAAATGTTTGATATATCTTCTTGTGAATGCTATGATAAGGGAATTGATAGGAAATCTTGCAGGTGTAAGGATAAAATACCAATGTCAGAATGGGAGTCTCTTGTCGGTCAAAAACAAAGAAAAAAAAAATCAGTTAGGACCAATTGAACGCATAGCTAGTTCAACAAAGAAGAGATCTTTAGCAAGAATCCAAAAAGCACAAAACTGTTAACTAAAAGCACAAGAAGAAATGATTGAAGCCACCAATGTTTTACTGTCGGAATTTATAGAAAATACCAAAGACGACATGGATGTAGATTCAGAGAGTCAGGATGTAGATAATGAGGCTGATTTAGAATTGACTGATAATATTCAGAATGGGCACGCCTGTGAAAACCTAGCATTAACAGCAGATCGTTATTGTGTAATGCAGCTTTAAAAGATATGGGGATCCTTAACCACACCAACATGCTTGACAGAAAGAAATTAGTAAGAAAGAAATTGCATGGGTGAAACGAATACTTTTAGGTCTAAATCCGAAAGTCTGAAGATGCAGTGCCTTGGATTTGATGGAAGGAAAGATAACACATTAACTAAAAGTGGAAAGATAAAAGAAGAACACTGTTATTGTGAAAGAACCTGGAAGCATCTATGTAGACCATGTCACATCAGATAATGGAACTGCTCACTGCATAGCAGAAGAGTTGATAACTATTATTACAGACTCAAACAGCACAGATACTATCAAAGCTTTACTGTGTGATGGTACTCCTGTAAATACAGGAAAAATTGGTGGAGCCATAAAACTGGTTGAAATTCATCTTAACAGACCAGTGCAGTGGTTGGTGTGCCTCTTGCATTTGAATGAGCTGCCTTTTATGCACATCTACAAACACATTGATGATAAAACAAGAAGTCCAAATACTTTTGTAGGTTCAATTGGGAATAAACTGAAAACAGATTTAATAAAATTGGAGGTAGTCAAATATTCTTGCGTAAAGGGAAATGTTAAAGAAATTCTAGCAAATGTTGTGAAGGAGCTAAGCAGTGATGAAAGATATCTCTATGATATGTGTCTGGCAGTGCAAACTGGAGACACTTCTCAAGATCTGTCCACTCAATCCCCAGGTGCCCTTCACCATGCTCGCTGGCTAACTCTAGCCAACATGGTCCTTCGATTATATATCTCAATGCCAAATCCTGATAAAAACCTTCAAGATATAGTCAAGATTATTATGCAGTTCTATGCTCCAAGGTGGTTTTGGATAAAATTTCATCCTAATGCAACTGATGGTGCATATAACTTTTGGCATTTAATGTGCTTTCTTTGAAATTTAGAGGAACAACATAGATCAGTCATAGAACCAGTATTAAAGAATAATGCCTACTTTCCCCAATGAGAATATACTCATATCAATGGTAACTGACAACTGACAAGAGACTAGAAATTAGGGAGCAAGCTATTCAGAAAATCATCCTTTCGAGAACAGGATTTTCAAGTACCACAAACGTTGAGTTGCCTCGAATCCTCAATTTCCAATCTATTGACTACACCGAGATGATTGATTGGCAAAAAGAGAGCATTACTCTTCCACCACTGCTAAACAATTTTAGCAACAATGAGCTACTACAGGCTCTATGTAAGCCACTGGAGATAGCTTCTTTTCCATGCCACAATCAAAGTGTGAAAAGGGCAGTGAACCTAGTAACAAAGGCATGTCAAGAAAGAATAGGATATGACAATTGCCAAAAGTTTATCTTAAACTTGTTAGAATCAAGGTGAAAACTGCTCAAGTTTGAATGGAAGGCCCAATGGAATGAGTAAGAAATATATGAAATAAAATTTCCTAATGATATTGAAAATTTCTTCCCTTTTGATGTGATAAGAAACAATGAAAAAGTTAATTGAATTTTAGCACATTATGCCTCTAATTTTTTCTTCTGAATATATTATTGTACTTAATTTTCCTAATACTGTACAGGAATACCTCAAAATTCGTCATTAATTCATTCTGGAATAACACGATGAAATACAAAACAACAAAATTTGAGGTAGAGTATAACACGTTTCAATGAGAAAACAGTTTGTTATTAAACAGATTAATTAATCAAATTCTACTCATTTTTTGGCAAAATATAATATATTGCATTGTTGCGTTGGTAAACAGTTGAATTTTGTTAATTTTGATCACTTTTTTAACATTTTTAAAAAAAATGACGAATCTGCTAATATGGATGATGGATTGCGAAACTATAGGTAGTAAAAGATTGACGAAGAATCTGCAAAATGACAAAATTTGAAACTATGAATTTTGAGGTATTCCTGTACATTATTAAATAAAATATTATACATTAATAAAGATTTGTCATAAAAAAATCTGAATGTAGAGCAAGTCTCGTATAAATGGAATATTCTTCAATATAGGTCAAAAAGTGAAAAATTGTGCCAGGGGTAGGAGACTTTAAACAGTGAAAATAATTTGAGGGGGTTCCTGTATTCCATTCAAACCCCTCACAATATGTACCTCTTCAATATAAAATTTTGACCTGTCCTAGTGGACAGACAAGGAAAGAAATTAACTGCTGCTGCTTTGACTCCCAGGGCCAAGAAGAACAAGTATGCCAGCATTAAGGAGAAGATTGCTGTCCTGGAGAAGCTGTGTGCAGGTGAGAGTACAAGCACTATCTCAAGGCAGCTTGGGGGAAATGAATCTAGAATTCATTTGTACAAGAAGTCAGGGGAGAACATTAGGGTAGCCTACAAGGTGTATCTGTAGAGGTGTCTGAACTGAACCTATTTTTTCTCATAAGAAATAAATAAATGAAGTTTGATGACCAAGTTAGCAATTTTGACAGGAATGTAACCCTGTGAACTTGCGGTTGTCTACTGTAGCCTACTATTGCTAAACTGTAGGGCCATAATCTTGTAAATCTGTACTTGAATTTCTTCACAAATGTGTGTAGATGTACAATATTTGAAAGTTCACCAAAGTTTAGTTGTAAGTCTTAAGTATTTTAATAGTGCATGAACTAGGACCAATTAGCTAACACAAACCTACAGTACACAATGTTAAGCCACTAGTATGCAAGCACAATATATCAAATATTAAGGTCAATAACTGAAATTAATTCATTCATTTCAGGTAAGGCAAACTCTCCCTATCATTGGTTGCTATTCTGCAATTCAGAGTTTGCCACCTTTTCTCAAAAATTCTCCATCTCATTATGGGACAAGCAGGGGGTTTGGAATGTTGGTTGCTAGAGTTCTCAGAGGAGCATTAAAGATACGGTATCTCATCTTAGGAGGAGCAATCACTGGAGGAAGTGCTTTGGCAAAGGTTTTAACATTTTTTTTATTTCATTAGTAGTTTTATATATGGCCCACTATAAATTGATAAATTGGTTATTAATGTAGCTGCATATTTTAAATATCTTGGTGTTGAAATTTAAGGTTTAGGTTATCAGCTACATACAACTCATGAATTATTGCACTTTGAATGGTTGAACATCTGCTTCTTCACATTAACCCCATTTATATATAACTGCTGAATCATTGTACATCACCAACACATCATTGCACATGTATTTTCCTGCCTTTTTAAGATTTTGTATGCTCATCACATGTTTAGAGTATGATTGGGTTAATGGACTAGTAACTGACCAGGAAACCAGTAATTATTTTTGGAAAAAATTCCTGAAACTGAGATTATAGAACTGAGTTTGGTATCCAAATGTAATACATTGATAGTAGTTTGTCATTGTAATTTGATTTTTCCCAGTTTATATAGCTGTGTAGTAATTTTGAGTTTTATTAAGGTGGTTAGGTAATAATTTGTCCAGGACAAAGTAGTTAATCACCATTGTCAAATACCCAACCACCCATGTATTTTTTCTTATTTGAAGGTATTAAAAGAAAGCTGGAGCTTAAATTTATTGTGCAATTGTATACACTTCTTTTAGAGAAATGTTTAGCTTATTTTCTATAAAAATAAATCAATATTTCAAGTCCCAATTACCTTTAAAGTCCAGATAAACCAAATTTAGTTTATTAAACTGCTAAAAAAAGGAGTCAGACACAAATACCAAAAGATTTATAATGTATGGTACCACCATACTGAGATAACACCTAGATCTGATTGTAATGACAGCAGTACTATGCCTAGCTAATGAAAGTAATTCTTTGCCATATCAAGGGTTTCTTCTTTGAAAGTGAGTACTGATGCTCTGTGAATAATTCTGAGTTTTGGCTCAGAAATAACAATGAACTCATCAGCTGTGTGTGTAGAAATGTCTTCAATGTCTGGCCACTTGAATATGCCTTTCTGGACTTCCTTAAGGAAATTAACAGCAAATTGATGAGGGTCTACATCGCTGTGCTTCGCCTTAATCTGAAACAGAAAAGGCACATATTTTAGACCCAACTATATTAGCTTATATTTTTATTTATATAGGTAGGTATGCCTACATATCATAGTGTAGGGCTTATGGGGCTGGTCTAGTATATCTTAGATTAACAAACTGGGCTTAACTTAGTAGGAGCAATGTACTTAGTTGGCCCGGAAAGAAAGCATATGATAGCCTTTGTATTGTTTCATTGATGTTTGCTTGAGTATATCCTTTTTTCTGACATATTTTCAATCTTTTGTCCATCCACATCTAATCAACTGACAACTTAATAGCAGTAGGCTAATTCCTTTCTCTTAATAATATGTAATACAAAGCTTGTGTAACAAAAAACCACTAAATAATTGAAGCAAAAATATTTATTTTGCTTCTTGTTTCAGCTGACCATTACTTGACCACCCTCCAAACTAGTACAGGCATACCTCGCTTTACGATGCCTCATTTTACGAATCCCGGGTTTACAAATTTTATTTTACACTAAATAAAAAATTAAATAAACAAAATTTACAGAGAAAAGAAAGTCTTGTTCAAAACAGATAACTTTGGATTCATTTTTCAAGTGTCCTCCATCCACGACTGCGTCTACAAGTGCGTCTATGAGTGCATCAAATGAAAACTAAATACTGCATTTTAATATTTCTTTGCTTTCTTTTTTATTTTAAAGGATTATTTTTTATTTAAAATGATGCATTCTATGAACAAACCATTGTTTGCTGCATAAACTATTGTTTTATTACCTTTTTTTGCGATTTTTATATAATTTTATATGTAAAATTTTGTTCTGAAAACGTAACCCTTGATTATAACATTAAGTCTATGAGAAATAATGCTCTGCTTTACGAAGTTTCGCTTTACAGATGCTCTCTAGGAACGAATTAATTCGTAAACCGAGGCATGCCTGTACTCATCATGGTTGGGTACTAGTCTGTGAGTGGTGGTTGGATAATGATCTGGAATGTGAGCAACTTTGTAGTGCCAAACTGCCATTGTAGCAAGCAAATGTCAGCTTTGATTATAGGGACATATAAAGCCCATAACTTAATAATGTTTGTCATGTCTATTTATTATTCATTCTGAGGGGTGGTTCAGTATTGGTTGATGCAGTTTTTAAGACCAGTACCTGACCACCCCTCCTTTTGAAGTTCTCCGTAGAAATAATTGAAGCTCCCTATGTGACTTCAAGTTGTCATCTCTCTGGAATTGTAAGCCATGTAAAATTTGAAATAGAACCATCTGTAAATAGTGTTTAAACGCAGTTTCTCAATGTTAAAATGATTAATTTTTTATGATTGTCAAATATACCACTTTGAAAAATTGTCCAATCAAAAGTATTACACTTGCAATCAGGAATGGCAACAAGGCTGGCCAAGCTCGAGGCCTTCAGAAATCTACGAGGCTGAGGACATGCATTTTTCAAAGGCCTTGAGGCCGAGGCCTTTTTAGGGGAGGACTCATGAGGCTTTAAGATTGTCAGGCTGAAAGTATTTGCACCCAGAGGTGTGATATTTGGATGCAAATAACAAATGTGGTATTTGCACCTCTGGGTGCAGATATTCACTTTGAAATCTTTTACGAATAAGCTCCACTGTGCTTTGGGAAGGCTCAACAACCTAAAGCTCCTCCAAAGGTAATCTGTAGCCTCACACTAGTCTGTATCTTTTTTTTTTTTTTTTTTTTTTAAATCCATAAGGAAAAGCAAGATTCTACTCAAAATTAATAAACAAAGACAGCTCACTTCACTTACCTAATAAAAGGGAATTATTAAACATTAAGCACATTCATCTATCACACACAGCAACACCACAACACTGACATGCTGTACATTTACATTTGTCAGGTCACACAGACACAGTTGCCAGAACAAGATTTCCTGGGCACCATACATTAGCCCAATAACTTTTTATTTTATTTCATGCAGTTCTTATTTCTCATTTTAATATACCTGCAATATTTCAAGTATTTATGATAATATGGAAAGTTATGATGTGAAGATCTAGCAAAATATTTCAAGATTGTACTAACTCAATGAGTGTTAATTGTATAATTTCTCAATGGCTACAATTATTAATGACTATAGTGAGCATTGCAAACAGAGCTACACTTAGAGGTGCCTCATGAAAGTCATGAGGTCTTTCCACTTTTCAGTTGGCCTCGAGGCCAACTAATCTTTTGGCATAATGATTAGTCTGTGAATGATTTTTCATCCACTTTTCATTTTTCCCATTCTACTTTTTGAGTTAGAATTTTTTAAAAGCAAAGTGGTTAGGTATTTGTCATGTGGTTGGCTATTGGTCCACTGATCCTAATTGCTTTGCATCCCATGTAATACCTGACTTGCTGCTATCTGCCTTTTTCTGGACCACAGATGTTAGCTAATCCTTTGTCAGCTATTGAACATGTATGTGACTGCTCACTATGCATCATTAAACAATTCTTTTCATCTTTTTCCAATCATCTGTTTAGAGTAACACCAATCAACCAGGGAAGTACTTTCGTGGGGTTGTTAGGCAGGAGACAGAGTGCTGGAACTCCTATTTCTTCTGTCACTCCTCCCTAGCTGACTTCTTTTTTTCTCTCATCTACCATGTGATGAGACACTACACATACATGGATTTTACACACTACACAATCTTTTCAAAATTTATATATAAAAAAAAATGGTATGAGCCTCAGAGACCTTCATTTTGGCTCTCTCTTCCTTATAAAGGGGATTATTTTTGCAGGCACCCACCCTTGGGCCCTCCTTTTTATATAAAAATAAAAAGTCATAAAGGTGAGCCAGACCATGTTTTACTGATCTTATCCACAATTATGTGTACACCTTAATGTACAGTACATATCAAGTCTTAATTGTACAGTAGGCTGGGTTGAAATTTTATATTGAAAAGTACATATTGTGAGGTGTTTGAATGGAACACAGGAACCCCCCTCATAAATTATTTTCGCTGTTTAAAGCCTCTTACCCTGGCACAATTTTTCACTTTTTGACCTATATTGAAGAATATTCCATTTATACAAGACTTTACATTCACGTTTTTTGATGACATAAAGCTTTATTAACATATAATATTTTATCTAATAATGTACAGTATTAGGAAAATTAATTAAGTACAATAATATATTCCGAAGAAAGAAAGAAAGACATAATAAATGTGCTAAAATTCAATTCACTTTTTCATTGTTCCTTATCACATCAAAAGGCAAGAAATTTTCAATATCATTAGGAAATTTTATTTCTTATGTTTCTTACTCATTCCATTGGGCCTTCCATTCAAACTTGGGCAGTTTTCACCTTGATTTCCAGTGAGTTCAAGATAAACTTTTGATGGTTGTCATATCCTCTTCTTTCCTGACATGCCTTTGTTACTAGGTTCACTGCCCTTTCCACACTTTGATTGTGGCATGGAAAAGAAGCTATCTCCAGTGGCTTACATCGAACCTGTAGTAGCTCATCATCGCTAAAATTGTTTAACAGCGGTGGAGGAGTAATGATCTTTCTTTGCCAATTGATCATCTCAGTGTAGTCAGTAGATTGGAAATTGAGGATTTGAGGTAACTCAGTTTCTGGTACCTGAAAATCCTGTTCTTGAAAGGATGATTTTCTGAATAGCTTGCTCCCTAATTTCTAGTCTCTTGTCAGTTAACATTGATATGAGTATTTTCTGGGTGGGCAAAGTAGGCATTATTCTTTAATACTGGTTCTATGATTGATCTATGTTGTCCAGCTAAATCTTGAAGCAAGCACATTAAATGCCAAAAGTTATATGCACCATCAGTTGCATTAGGATGGGATTTTATCCAAAACCACCCTGGAGCATGGAACTGCATAATAATCTTGACTATATCTTGAAGGTTTTTATTGGGATTTGGCATTGAGATATATAATAGAAGGACCATGTTGGCTAGAGTTAGCTAGTGAGCATGGTGAAGGGCATCTGGGGATTGAGTGACAGATCTTGAGAAGTGTCTCCAGTTTGCACTGCCAGACACATATCATAGAGATATCTTTGATCACTGCTTAGCTCCTTCACAACATTTGTTAGAATTTCTTTAATGTTTCCCTTTACGCAAGATTTGGGAATTTTCAAATTCCTCTAAAGCAGTTTTGTTAGTCTGATGCGCAGATTCCTCACTTACCTTTTGTTTCTTAGGTGGAGGAGAAGCACTTTCTTCAGTCTGTGAAACATCTAGTGAAAAAGTTTCATTTTCTAGATTAGCAGTTGATGAAGTTGGTTCCTTTTTCTGAGGTCTAGCACTAGCACATTTTGTGAACAAACTAAATGACTGCTTTGCCGTATCTCTTTGCTGCACTTCATCCTGGTATTTCTTTACTGCAATATCTAAGCTGTGGGCCCAAACTCTGGGAACTCTTGTATTGTAACAAATATTTTTTTTGGAATTAAAATGTTCCTCCCAGTTTTGCTTCTTTGAATATTTGTTCTTGCATTGACCACAAAAGTAACCCCTTTTAACACCCTCACTTTTCTCTCCAACTTCTTCAATATTAGGATCCATTATTGATTATTATTGACTACCTGAAAAAATACAAAATAAGTAAAAGTTAGTAAATATAGTATGGTAAAAGTAAGTAAATATAGTACAATGAAAGTAAGTAAAATTAAGTGCTTTAAACTTAGTAAAAGTAAGGAAGAGTAAGTAAAAGTAAGTTTAAACTTAACTAAACTTTTCAATTCTAGAGTCATGGTGGATTACTTAAAACCGCACAAGTAATTATCTGGCCAATTTATCAAACCTGGCCGAGATCAATGGAACATAGTCCAATCCTGATAATTTTATATTAAAAAAATATACGTTTTAATAAAATTTTAATTATCAAAACATTGAAGCTTAACAAAAAATAAAAATAATTGTTAAATATGGAATTACCAACTAAACTTAAAATAACTAAATTTGTAATTTAAAAAAATTGGTTTGTACAAGAACGTATACGCAAAAAAATTGCATAACGTCTAGCGGATGAACAAAACCCAAACCCAAATTTACTTTTTCTCATGGTCAAATTTACTGGAGCAATGCTCCCAAGATCCCAGGAATCTGGAGTCATGATTGTGGGTGACTCAACCCACAACTGTTTCTTGTTTGAGATTGGGTCTATGTTCTAGTTCAGTGATTCTTAACCTGGGGGGCGTCGGTAATTTCCAGGGGGGGCCGCGATCCCTTGGGGAAAAACAGGAATTTCTCTAATTGTATTTGTTATTCTCTTAATGAGAGCATGGGCTAATATTGAGAAGTTTATGAAGTTTATGAGTTGAAGTTCAACTCCACAGCTAAGGAAGACTTCAAAGAACTGGATCTTGAGACGTTCTGGGTCAAGTACCTTCCTGTTTACCCTCTGATCTCACATCAGGCTCTTCGGATTCTAACTATGTTCGGATCCACGTATCTTTGTGAAGCTGCATTTTCCACGCTCGTTGCTGTCAAGACCAAGTACAGAAACAGGCTGAATGTTGAAGGCGACTTAAGCTGTGCACACTCTGGCATTCAACCACGCATTCAAGATCTAGTAGCTAAGAAGCAGTGTCAAGTATCTCACTAATTCATACTCAATAAAGAGATTAAAAACACTTTTTTTCATTTTTCTTTAAAATCTGGGAGAGAATGTTATTTTGATGCAAGGGGGGCGTGGAGGGAAGGACCATTTCCTAGAGGGGGCATGGTAGTAAAAAGGTTAAGAACCACTGTTCTAGTTTGACAGTAAATCTATAAAGTTGTTACTCTTTAGACTAAACTGTTTACTCTCCTTTGAGGCATTCCATGTCAAGTGTACATACTTTTTGGTGATTTCTGCCACTCATCTCACCAATTTTAATGATTTTTGGTGTGGTAGTTGGGTATGATGAGTAATGAAGCGTGACCAAATTTTAGCCACTTGGGTCAGATAGTTTGGAAGAAATGATGACCCCCCTCAAATTTGGGGTCAATAGCGTAACCATGATTTTGAAAGGTCATAACAGTATCTAATGAATGGATTTTAATGATTTTTGTGTCAAAATGCTCAGAAAAGACAGCAGAATAACTTTAATTTTATGCACGGAGTGCATACATTGTTAAAAAAAAGTTGCATTTATATTTCACCTTTGACCTTGACCTCAGGTCAGAGTTCAAAATTCAAGGTCATGAAAATTGGCATAAGTAAATACCTTTTAGATGAAGCATGTTCAAGGCAAAAATTGGAGTGGGATCTCCATGGATTTGCTTTCCACAAGCATTTGAAATTGTGCATGTTGAAAATTTTGAGCATTTTATTTAAGATAACTTCACAAATAGTTCATATATATACATATTATAATATAGCTACATACCTGATTTGATATATACCTATAGGTAAACATCAAGATTTTTACAAACAAATTATTTGGTTCTCTAAAAGTATCAATAATTTTTATCACAAATCCTATGTAATTATTGCAGTTAAAAAACTTTAAATTGAGGTGTTTGAAGTTTGAACAATGACTAACTTGTACAGGTATTTCTGATGAATTAACACTTCATATTGCCATGCTGAACTTGAAAAATATAAATTTTATACCTATTAAAAATTTAAGTAAAATTATCATAAGTTGTTAAAAAAATTAATTAGCAAGGTAAGTAGTTAAACCCCTTCGTTACTTCCCAAGGTCTAGGTGTTGCCAAAACAGGTTTTTTTTTCATTCTGTATTAGTTTAGAGATCTTATATATTCTACTGTATGGCAGAAACAAGCATAGGCATCAGGCACACGCTTGTGGAGAAAATAAATTTTCTAACCCAGGACCATTTATTCACAGTTACAGGCTCTAACGACTAGAGGGTCAGAGGGATTTCTGCTATTTAATAATAATTTAATATTAGGAAGCTGTACAATTTAAGATAGATTAATACTTAGAACTGTATTCATAAGTGTAATTATTAAAATATAGTTAGTTACAGTCAGGGCCGCCGCTTCCATTAGGCGAGGTTAGTAAATGCTAAGGGCGCCAAAGATCTGGGGGGTGCCAGCGCCTCCTGCCCTGTGCATGTCTGATAGTATTATGTAAGAACAACATGAAAAAAATAATGAAGGAATGAGAAGCATAGACAAATGATGAAAGGTTGTATGACGTATGTACACCAGTTTAGCTTGACTGATATTTACATAATTAACTTATTCATCTTATTGGGTCATTATAGAACTTTCACTATCACGACCTTTAACCCTTTAGGGACGGGAGTCGTAAATAAGCGATTTAAAAATGTTGCGCGCACAGACGGGAGTCGTCAATAAGCGACTCGGCTTATTACGGCTTAATAGAGTTCCGGGAGTCGTCAATAAGCGAATAACTGTTTTATGTGACATATGCCCTTCTTGCTTGGAAAAAACAGTAGATATGTCCTTTTTGCACGCATATTTTAGCACTTTTGAGCGTTCTGATATGTTACTACATATGCCTCGCTTTACTCGCTGTTTTGATTGGTCATGACACTTTTTTGAACTGTGAAATGATTTTATAATTTTATAATAAATGTATGTATTAGCAAATTAAAATAGATCAGTGTAAGGCAAATAGTTTCTTCAATATGGTACCTTGATTACTTTGTGGGCAAACCCAATCGTGAAGTGGGAGGCGGGTGGGGGCGCCAGCTGCAGTCCTGCTAAGGGCGCCAAATAGGCTGGCGCTGGACCTGGTTACAGTATATACTATATAGGCATACATGTCAATAAGCAATTTAAATAGCAATACTCATATTTTCCATGCAGTTGTAAGTTTTTGATTATATGTTTTTGACAATAAGTTTGTATCCCGTTTCTTGATTACTTTTTAAGATGATGCTTTTTCAGGATCATATTGGTTTCCTTTTTTGCGATTGTATATGAGGGGTCCCGCATCTTACGGTACCTAAGCGCCAAAATTAAAATTTGCCACAAATCACCTCCAAAGTTCAGCAATATTCTGGCAATAGTATCTCTTATTAATTGAGCTAGAATGTTCATTTTTGGCTAAATTAGAGTTCTAAGTATGCTAATGAAGATGAGTTTTTGGAATAGATTTTCATATTTCATATATATTTAAAATTTTTTTTTTTTTCTTATGCCGAACTTTGGGTGCGATTTCTGGCACAGAATCAGGTGAAAAAAGTAGTTTGCTTCATAAGGTTTTCAACCATACTTCTAGTGTTGTAAGGTCATTATAACCCAAAGCACGCGATAGAGGAAGGGTAAAAATAGTGATATCCATCAAAAACATATTTTCACCTGTGGTGGCGCTTAGGTACCACAAGACGTGCGACCCCTCATATGTTCTTCCACTAGCTGTTGTTGGGTTTATGATTGTGAGGATGTTGGACAAATCTACTGTAAGTATATCAGGATTTTCAGGATAAGTAAAGGACTTGTTTGGGACACAAGGGTGAAGGAAGTTTACTTTCACTTCACCCTCACCAGGATATGTTTCCATCACACACCCAATCCACCAGTGGTTATCATACTCCACTGTTACATATCCTGTGACATTTTCAATTGAGTGGCTTATTGGTGGGCAGTGAATTCCTTTTGACTTTCAACTGAGGCGCTGTACATTAGGTGGGGTTGAAACATATAAAAAATCTAGTTTCTCCAATTCCACAGTATGTGCGTAGTTGGAAATGATGATCTCAACATCTTGTAAAAAAAAAATGAGTATATGCAACCCCCTTACCCCTTCCATAGCATCCCCCCCCCCCCCCCCCCCCATTTTACTCTCTCCACAGATATAAACCCCAAATGTGACAATCATGCATTATATTAAGTCTTATTAAGTAGATTAGATTAATTTGGATAGATTATTTAGATAGGTTAAATAGATTACATAGATTAATTTAGATACATTAGATGAATTATATAAATCATCACGTTTTTTGTTTAGTTTCAGATTATTTTCAGATTGTTTGATTGAATGAGTTATGATTTAATTCTGAATTAGTTATATTAAATTCAGATTGAATGATTCAGTTGCTAGAATTTAACAATTAGTTTCTTGTTATTAATGCTACTAGGCCTAAATAAGTGAAATCATGGCGACAAGAAGCAAAACGCACAATTCAACATTTGGTCACCCTGCAGAATTTCCACCTTCAGTGACTCCTTCAAAGGCTGATGTATTTAGGCATTATTTATTGGTAAGAAAACGAGAAGAACTAATTTTGAAAGGTTCTAGAACAGCAAAAGAATGTTACAGAATTGTCACTAAAGATGTGGAAGACATTTGGGAGAAGTTTTCCTTTCCACATATAGGATTCGAAGGAATAGCTATAAAAGTTGAACGATTGATAGAATCTGCAGCAAAGCTAAATAAAGTACCATTAAAACAAAGAAGCAACAGTTTTCAGCAGAAGGTGGAGACATTTGATGAAATGTTTGATATTTGCACTTGTACTGGGTACAATAAAAAAATCAGTTGCAGATGTGATATTAGAGTTCCAATGATTGAGTGGGAGTCTTTTGTGGGGCAGAAACAAAGAAAAAACCAACTAGGCCCAATCGACAGAGTAACGACTTCCGCAAGAAAAAGGACTCTCAATAGAGTTAAAGGATTAGAAAGAAGAGCAAAGAAGAGCCAAGAAGAGCCTAGATATGAATGTCGCCTCAACCAGCAAACTGGACCCTTTACATATTATGGAAGATGAGAGCATGGAAATTGATGATGACAGCAATGATATTGACTTGGTTTTCTCTCAGCTCAAAATCCGGAACAATCAGAACAGAATTATTTATGATAACTTAACAATAACAGCAGATAGATACCATGTAAGTTACAGAGCTACTGTAGCTATAGTAAATGCAGCTTTGAAGGATGTGGGAATATTAGATGAAACCAATATGTTGGATAGGAAAAAAGTGGAAAGAGAGAGAATATGTGTGGGTAAAAAGAACATAATCAAAGTGAAATTGGAAAACACACAGATTGAAGGCATTGGATTTGATGGTAGAAAAGATCAAACTAAGACAAAGAAGCGAATGGAGTACGAAGAACATTATGTAATAGTCAAAGAACCTGCTGATGTTAACATGGATCATATAGCTCCAGATAACGGAACTGCTTGTGTATTGCAGATGAAATAATAACTTTTATAGTTGATTCTAATAGCAAAGAATCCCTCAAAGCTTTGCTATGTGATGGCACCCCAGTGAACACTGGCAGGATTGGCAGAGTGCTAAAATTGATTGAATTATATCTGGACAGGCCGGTACAATGGCTGATTTGCCTTTTGCATGCAAACAAACTGCCCTTCAGGCACGTATTTGAAGCAATTGCTGGAAAAACTTCAGGACCAAACACCTTCAAATGTTCTCTTGGAAATAAACTCCGAGAGGATTTGACCAAACTGGATATAGTTGATTATACCCCTGTAGAGGGCAACATTAAAGAAGTTTCCGCCGATATTGTTAAAAGTTTCAGCAGTGACCAAAAATATAAGATGGCTAACATGAGCAAACAGGATCCTGCGCTGATATGTCTACACGGAATCCAGACAAAAACATCCAAGACCTAGTAAAAATTATAATGCTGGTTTACGCTCCAGGCTGGTTTTGGATAAAGTCTCATCCAAAGGCAAATGAAGGAGCATCTAATTTTTGGTATATCATGCACTTGCTTAAAGGCTTAGATAAAAAGCATCAGATGATTATGGAGCGTGTCCTCAGAAATAATGCCTATTTTGCCCACCCAGAGAATATCTTAACTCTCAATGATAACAGACACAAGAAGAGAGGTCAGAGAGCTGGCTCTTCAGCACATCATTCGAGCAAGAACTAGGAGCACCAATGTGAGAAATTTTGAGCTGCCAAAAACACTGAACTTTGAAGCAGACAATTATCCTAATATGATCGACTGGGACAACAAAACCATCACCCCTCCACCTATTTTACAGAATTTGACAAATGATCATCTTAAAGTTCAAAATGAACCACTTCAGCTTATTCCTTTTCCCTGTCACAGCCAGGGAGTAGAACATGCTGTAAATGTGGTAACAGAAGCATCACAAGATAGAATTGGTTACAAAAACAGACAAATTTATTTTGAATGTACTGGAGTTGAGAAAAAAGCTACCTATGTTCCAATGGAAAGGCCAGTGGTGTCAGTAATTTATGATTTTAAAATTTCTTAAGGTGACTGTTTTGGTTTTAATATGCTTCAATTAAATTTAAGGTGAATATTTTGATTTTAGTATGCTTCAGTTTGATTTTTTAAGTTATATATGGAGATAGATTTCTTATATATATATATGTAAAGAACGACGTTTGTGTAGAAGAGCGTTCCGCACAAGATGATGGGGGAGAACGAACAAATGAAAAATGAGGCACCACCCGGGAATCGAACCCGGGATCATCTGATTGCCAGTCAGATGTGCTATCCACTACACCATGGACCTCGATCATTCTGAAGTCGTAATTCTCCTACATACGAGCAGAAACCAATGCCCTGAGGGGGCACCTTCATGCCATATATATAACATTTTAATGTATAATTAATGTAAAGAACGATGCTTGTGTACAAGA